>JAMKCH010076503.1:0-11910 GCA_023653785.1 Ophioderma brevispina | reverse complement strand
ACATAGTCCCAAAGATTAGTGTCTAGTTTCATCATTCAGCCATTTCTACTTTAGGAGTTTCAAGGGACCGCGGACTGTAAGTCCGAAAACTAACTCAAAGACTGAAACCTAGGGTTTCTTGAACTGTTTCCCTTGCAGCAAACAAAAACAAGTTACACCCCTCATCCCAGTCCTTCTCAAATTCCAAACAGTAAGGTCAAAATCATAGTCTGCAGAGTTTGTGGAATCTATCTAAAGTCCTTGGGACTCTGCATGGTAGGAACTGGACAAATACTGTTCTATCCCCCCCCCATAACATCCTACATCACTTGCTGAAATTGGCCAGATGTAAAATTTGACACCTGATCTGACTGAATTGACTTAGGTAGGCATACAAGAGTGAAAAACCCTTGGTCACACCTTCACTACAGTCTTAGCCTTAATATTTCCTTAAGGGTATGGCTACAGGGAAACGGTTGAGGCACACATGATAGTCAAAAGGTAATGTTACCTGAACTTGCCAGTCCTATGGGAGAGGTTCTACACAGTCAACTATGACCTACTAAATGGCTCTCCGAATGACGGTATCGGTTTCAGAGGATCGGGCGGGCTTTTCTGATTAGGACCTGCCCACAAACTTAAAAAGGTATGGCAAGACTACAGTAATTCAGAAACATCCTTACGGAGTGTAGGCCACCAACGTGGTTCCAAAACCTATCATGTGTCTTCTTGACTCCTAAATGTCCGCCATAGGACTATATGTGGCAATGCTGAGACCCTCCCTATTGATAACCTTTGGAAGCAACTATTCTGATGGAACAACTTTCCATTCACATTTTGGCCGGAGCATCAGGTGGCCTCCATTCCGCATCGCACACCATTGTGTTTGTACAAACACAGGAAGTCCTCAGAGCAGGGTTTACTGCCCGTTGAATAAGATTCTTGGAGTGCAGGACCATTCTTCCTTTTTCAAGAAACTAACTTGTTATTGACTCAAGGGATCATCATATTAGATCCCCACTATGCACTTGCTCAGGGCCTAACTCTGTTGGGATTTGGAGAACGATCTCCCCTGAAGAGGGGAAGTTGACCTGGTTCATCTAATTTGCCATAAAAGTGTCCTCTAAATCCAAATTAGGGACAAGGTCTTCTACCCTTCCTATCACTACTTGCTTCAAGCATGCTCATAGCCAAACTCCTAGTAACTGCACAGGTGGATAAACTATACTATTCATATCCTCACTGTCTATTTCTGTGCAAGGGATTGTGGGTAACAATTGGTTTCGGATTTACTTTCCCGCCTGCCAACTCATTCCCTAATAACATTGAAACACCTTTGACTGGAAGTTCAGGTCTTACTCAACTATGACTGTACCTGAGGCCAAATCAAATTCAAATTCACATGGTGAAGAGGGACACTAATAAAATTCCATACCTATACCTTGATCAAGCATGCTCACCTGTTGCACTAACTTCACTAAAGGCCAATGACCCCTCCCCCCAAAATCACGACTGGGCACAAATGTGTCACGCTGATATTATAGGGTTTGTTGATCACACTTTGTCACCATCAAGCGACACGGAACCCTCAAAACAAATGGTCAAAGTCTTCCCTAACTTTCCAGACTCAAACATGTTCTGTTTAAATAGCCTGGGAACTAACTTGCGGTCTAATGGACACAGCACAAACTGTGGGAGCAGACTTCTGCTTCATGGCCATCTCTTTTCCCATCAACTCCAACAGCTTGCCTTAACATGCCTGAATCCCTTGCAATAATGTGCAAGTTATCTCTGACTTAAAACCATTCCCTGACTGTGGTTTGGTATAGACGGACCCTTATTCCCCTGACTTGAGGAACCTGACTTGACTGTTTCCTTCTTTAATAGTACCAGGACTTTGGAATGATCTACTTGGTAGGCCTATTTTAATTAAAACTCTTGTAAGTCTGACTTGACTTATTAGGCCCACCCGTACTATGGCTGCACTCCACTTATGTGTGAGGGCGTAATCCTCTCTATTGTTACTGCATTTTTCCAATCTTGTATCGCGTTCATCCAAATTAGTTTTAATATCGGGGGGGCGCATGAATGCATTGTTTAAACCGCTCAATTAAAACCAACTGCCTAAGTTGATTGAAGGCTTGTTTCACTTCCTTGGAATGAGCCACCTATCCAACATTTGTTCTTAACTCTGGCAAACTCGACATGAGTTTGACCTGCAAAGTGGTTTGGCACTCCGAAATTTTTGCCTATACTCCTCAGGCCTAACTCATAGCCTTAAGAAAGACTGCTTTTACTACTTCATAATCACTGCACTGATCAATTGATAGGACAGTAGATCTCGCTAGCTTTCCCACTAACACAGTCTGAAGCAATGTTGTCCATGCGCTCTTTAGGTCACTTCATACTTTCGGCAATCTCTCGAAGTGCAAATACTAGTCAACTTCTGTTTCCCTAAATTTGGAACTACTTTGATGTCCTAGTGGCATCAAACCTAGTGTGAGGAGGAGCCTGATGTGCCTTTTTCAATTTTCGTGTTCTAATTTTTGTTTTGGCTTCAATTTCTGCCAACTTGATCCTTTCCTCCATTTGTAACCTATCTTCTGTTATCTTTTCTGTTCCATTTTGTAATTTGGCACTAGTTCCTGTTGTTTTAGTGCTTTTTCTAATCCAAATCTGTCTTGCCTTTCGTCTCTTCCATTACTAACCTATCTTGTCTTTCTTTTCGGGTCCTGTGCTAACTTTGCGGGTTCTAAGGCCATTTGGTCCTTTTTCTATTGGCATTTGCATTTCCAACTGTTTCAATTTCAAGCCTATCGGACCCATCCTGATTTCAAACTAAGTTTCTCCAAACAGCCCTCATCTAACAAATCTTCTTCAACAAGCTGTGTTATCAACTTGTTTTTAATAACGCTTTCCATATAATGCGTAACTTCCATCCCAAATACTTGGCCAATTTCCATTAAATCTGGCGTTTTGAGCACATCAAACTTCTCCCACTTAACACGTTTCATAACCCTCTGCGTTAAACGCCATCCGTGTATACACACTTCTGTCACGAATAACAATATATAGCACCGATGTCAAAGTTAAACACACAATAAAAATACAAAATTTGTTCAAATTTTTAACTATAATTTTACAGTGTATTTCCCGGGACGAGCCCCCCAATTTTGTTACGGTCCCCTTGACCAAGGCCAAACCACCCCAAAACTACGGTTCAAACTCCCTGATAACAACAATCACTGTGAACTTGGGATTACAAATTTAAAACCAAGATTTATTTTATTTGTGTGGTTAAATCATCTCATTCTAAAAAGATTGGGTAATCAAATCAAAGTGGAATCTATAATAAAGTTGTCATTATGTAAATAATATACCTGGTGTGTGCCGCGCGCGGTCTGCAGCAGGAGAATTAACTATAAAGATTTAGAACTTGCAAAGAGTCCTGGCGAATATTCCAGCGCAAAAACTTCAAATTTCCATAGTGGGACGTGGCCACGACAACTTGTCCCTTACTGAAGAAAACCACTCCTAATGACTCCCGTATGCTCTGAGGGTCTACTAAATAATAAAGTCCTAAGTGCTGTATCTTTGGGTTTATCCTTGGATAACTCAGAGCCACGAATACGGAAACCGAACCCGGCTACCCAATCGGACGAAACTGCTTGATGCTGAGACTACTATGACCATATGTCCAACTATATGAAACTTGTACTGGACTGTGATTACTGTCACTGTCAACTTGTAACTCTGCTAATAACTTAATTGGAGTAAGATGTCCATGATACTCTTGCACTCCTCTTCTCTCACCAGAGCTTTTATATCCTCTCAACAATACTAGAAGGATCTGGTCCCCTCTATATGAGTTCATGTGCTAAAATATCCATTCCATCATAAGTCTGGAAATGCCTCACCATTCCACATGTACTGTATAGAATTTGGGATCTCATAGCAACTACTCACTGACTGTGTAATTATACAGCAGTGCGCACCTATTGTCAGACTCCTACCACCTTGGGTTGAACTCCTAGACTCCAGAACTTTCTAATGACATCACTAAGGTTCTAGACGCTGCTCCGGTTTTCTGTTTTCTTCTGAGATCTTCTGTTGCAATTCTATTTTGCTTCACACACACCAGTATGCACATAATCCAGGTATATTTTATATTATATTACTTATACTATTTCAATATTTTATGTGTCTAATTTTGCATTAGTCTTACTCAAAGTGAAATAAATCATGGCTAATTCTTGGGGCTGTAACACAAAGATCCAGAAACAGAGAATTCAACCATCTATTGTGTCTATACGTACTGCTTATTGCTTACTCATTTCTCATGCTGGTTTTACCCATTATTTCTCTATGTAATACAGGAAATTTAGAAATCTAAGCTATAAATTAGCAGTCTAACTAGTGCAAACTGATTTTTACATGTTGCCGAACTCGGAAACTTGTACACTTACATTTATCTCAAACTAGTCTTACAGAATTGATGATAAAACACTTCCAAAAGTTTGCTTTTTATTTTTCTTATTGTATTCCCGGTGGCGTTTTGGCATTAATGTTTTAGAAATTAAATTCGGTTTCCATAAAATTGTTAATCTTTTTTGTCAAAATCAGGCCGAGGCACACGTGACGGGCGTCTTTTTGTGTTCTTCATCTCCCTACAATGCCGGCCAGAGAATACGGATGCTACCCTACCCTTATGTGAGAACGTTGTTCATTATCTTTACCACTACACGTGTGTTGCACTCTCCTGACTTACACGTGTGCATTGCACTGTTCACCTTCATAACAGCTTCTTGTATCTGTATCTGATTCCACCGTCACACTCCACACTACATTTTCCCACGGACCCCATGGGTCCCGTACTCTGTAAAAAAAATTATCGCAATATCATAATGGTATACGCACATAGCTTTGAACCCAAACAGGAACGATTTCTTTTACGCCGATTTACTATTCCCCATATTATGCATTGCAAGTAAGGAACGTCGTAGTTAATGTATTATTCCCAGTTTGAAGGTCAAATATTGTCATCATTTGTTTTTTTTTTTTTTTTTTTTTTTTTAATTAACATTAATTTATATTAAATTAAGCATGCCACGTCCTTTTCGGAAAATCGACAAAGTAGTATGAGACACAACTCTGACGATCGGGGGAGGGAGTGGGGAGGGAAGGGCGCCCATGTTCGGGACTAGATTTGAGATTTGGACTTGCTGAGGGCTCTATGAGAAAAATGCCCTAATCGCCAATATTTTGCCCAATTTTACCTGTTCGATTCCTCAAAACACACGACAAATTACTTCCGTTTTAACTGTACGCGAGAAGACCCATTTTAAGCATTTTGGGTTCGCGCAACTTTTTAGTTCGTAGAAGAAATTTTGAGAAATTCAATTTGAAAAATTAATTTTCCCAGCCATTGCAAAACCACTAGAACGTTATTTTGTCAAATGCATTCTCATTCTCATGTCTTCCGGGGTCCTACGACACCATATCAACGTCACGCGGTCGAACCACATATGTCTGAAATTTCCCAAGGATGATATGTATAGATCATCGCAAGGTTACGTGAAGTTAACATTATAGGAATCGTTTAAGGGTCAGAAAAATAACCGTATAATGACACAAACACGCATAGAATGTATATGCACTATTGATTGGGCTATTTATTAAATGTTAATTTTTCGATTACCATTCAACGCTAGTTCATCCCAACAACCAACAACCAACCGACTTGCCGTACGTGTTGGTAACCAGAGTGATGCCACGAAAACCCGTCTTCCCCGCTGACGATTGAGATTTTAGAGCTCACAACGAGGACAAGAGTTGCCTGTTATCATAGGCGATTTACCGCTAAAGACGAAGAAGGGTTCCGCTATACATAGTCCAGTTTTTCCATGTGCATTCTACATCCTACGCAAGAAAGGTGACAAGATTTTGCCTGTTAGATCTAGAGACGGTTTCCCACTAAAAATGGTTTCAGTTTTTCCGGTCTTTTGTACTTCCCTGCCGACAATTCTTTAGCAAGCTCCCGTAATCATCCCACCGACTGAAGTTGGGTTCCAGTGGCGGGATCCAGAATCGAAATAGCAGGGGCACAAGGAAGAGTTAAATAATGCGAGTTATCGGCAACAGATTTATTCATGCCAGCTCTTTATTGAAGCAGGATGTATGTTGTATCAATTGGACCAGTATACGAAATACCTAGCCACAAACATGGTAAAGAGTTATTGCACCAGTTGTCAACGCATTGTTGATAACACGAAAATTTTTTAACTCTTTGTGCCCCTGCTTTTCCAATTCTGGATCCGCCACGGGTTGGTCCACCACACGTGGCCTGGCCACGGCATCGGAACTCACGTAGCCTGACCCAACAGTGGGCCGAAGCTCGCGAATGATTACTCTAATTATCACGCTGCCGTGTCCCTGCCAATGTACGTTTATCGGACCTGTGGGTACTATTCTCCATCCATTTCAGTCCGGCAAGGTGATTACCGTAAGCTTTGTGTGAAAAAAAAATCGACCATCTGGGCCGGCTTCCCGCAAATCCTACCTAGCAAGGCCTGTACGCAGGGGGGGGGGTGCGAAGGTGCGGTCGCACTCCCCCCCCCCCAAAAAAAACACACACACACACACAAAAGGGCAAAAGGTCCACTTTTTGCTGAAATTGTGATAAAAAGTCCAAAATTTAGAGAAAATAGATCATTTTTGGTGATGTGATGCTCAACCAAGTCCAAAAAGGACAATTTTGGGGGTGTTGGG
Organism: Ophioderma brevispina; assembly: GCA_023653785.1. Classification (NCBI taxonomy): domain Eukaryota; kingdom Metazoa; phylum Echinodermata; class Ophiuroidea; order Amphilepidida; family Ophiodermatidae; genus Ophioderma; species Ophioderma brevispina. The sequence continues at coordinate 5,163 of JAMKCH010076503.1, read as the reverse complement.
TACACTTTTTACCCAAAAAATCGACTTTTGAGTCCCGCACCCCCTCCCCCCCCTAAAATAAAACCTGCGTACAGCCCTGGGGTCGTCAGCGAAACTTGAATCGTAGTCATACGTAACTTATGCTGAGCGCTTGTTACGATTGCTAAAAGTTTGACTTACGTTGTATCGCGAACAATTGACGTTAGACACTCTAGGAGACCTTTTTCGCATAACGTAGGATCATTATTACGTGTCTTTCCTTTTTGTGTGCAATCGGTGGGTGCATTTGTGTACGAGGTGGTGTTGAATGCCGTTCTAAAAATCGATTAACGGATTTAGAAGCTTCATGTGTTTTTGAGTGAGCATAGACCTATTTAAACTGGTTAAGTTACTCGGCTCTCCCTCGCATTTTTGAGGCCTAATTCCTCATGGTAATGATAACCGCGTTAAATTCAATTGAAGTATATCAAAACATAAATTATATCATACCGTTGGCTTGGCTTGTTTACTATTACCTGTTGTACTTTGAAATAGTATTAGAGAGGCTACAATGGCACAAAAAAGTAAGGTAAATGTCTGCAGCCAGCAGGAAGAAAGTCTGTTAAGCAAGTGCAGACTTGCAAGAGAATTCAAACATCTGGGAATGACTCGAGATTTTCGAAATAATATGTTTTTTTTCTTGTGTATTATTTAAACTAAAATAGTCCACCTAAATAGTCAACTCCCCACATATTGAGATGATACGGTTTTTAGTTTTGATGTTTTGAAATAACAGGGGAGATAGCTTGAGGCACGGACTTCCCCCCACGTGCAGAGCCCGGGCAGCGTAGTCACGTAACCGTGTCACGGCAGCGGACCAACGTGGTGAGACCCGGGCGCCTACTTTTCTTTAGTGGGAATTGTCCCCCTAATCTTAACAGGTGAACTAACTGTAAAACCTACTACATGGTGATACCGGGGCTCCTCATTTGATCATCAGCGGAATCGCCCCTATATCTGACAGGCAAACTCTCGCCAGCTAACGTATTGTGGCACCACGGCCGCAGCAAATAAGGCAAAACTATACACTCAGATCTAGGGACGCTTCGGTAGCGAACCCATAGGGAGACCGAGGCAAGTATGAAAGGGATTACACAGAGGAAGTTAATGGAACCATATTGGAAGGCGTCTTTCGATCGGAAGTGTAGAATTTTGCCTTATTTGTTCCGGCCTGTAACGCCTGATATGTTCAGGCCGTCCGCGGATTTTTTACGGGGGGTGCGGGTCTTCGAAAAAGGTGGACTTTTTGGAAAAAATGGACCTAACCCCCCTAAAATCACCACAATGAGGACTTTTTTGTCATATTTTCTCTAATATGGGACTTTTATAATCAAAATTGGGGCCAAAAGTGGACCTTTTCTCCCTTTTGTGAATTTTGGGGGTGCCGCCCCCCCGCCTACCCCCCGCTTACGGGCCTGTGGATATTATTTTTTTTATTGCCTAACAATAGCATTAGGGACTCAGGATATAGCAGGAAACAGTACTACTAATTCTACAAATCAGTACCCAGAAAGATACAATAATATATTTGTATAATATGCATTGGATGTACGGATTTAACACATAGCGCCGCCGTGTCTACTCTGTCATACTCGGTGGAATGTTGGTGCGGCGTGCACAAATAAACACATCCATTATACACGCGCCAAATTAACAATTCAGAAAGGTTTGGAGGGGTCAAAATATTAGATACTGAATCTTTTTTGCTGGTCGGAAGACTAGCCTTAGAACAATCCTTGTAACTGAACCCTCCCTGACTCCCGTGCGTTTATGAAAGTTTTTTTTGCCTATCCGATCAATTTACGTCTTGACCAATTTCAAAGAACACCTTATTAGCCTACCTCTTGAAAGCTTACAGCTGGTGGCCGTGCGTGATCGCGGCAAGGAAAAAGGAATTTTACGGCTACTATAATGTGTTTTACTGTTATAAAACAATACAAGAATAACTCTTCAAATTACAATTACAAACCGTCAATACCAAGCACCCACTTTGAATTTTGAGTAATAAAGTTCTAATTACAGTCGATCTGGCATCATAAATGGTGTCAGTTGGGCGTCATATGTGTGCATTATTTTCCAACACTGTCAAGGCTTGCCCGTCGTCCCCAAACCAGTTCGGCCCATGCGAACTCAAATTCCCCATCGGACTCAATATATCAATGCGTCCTTCAGTTCGGTCTCACTGCAATTCGGCCCCACGGTAATTCGGTCCCATTAGGAAAACGCGTGTTTAACAATAACTTGCGTGTAACCCCCTTAAAACCTTGGCCTAACATTATTACAAATTCATGAGCATACTTTCAGTAAGAAATATTTAAGTGTGATATAATGTAAAAACAATCATTGAGTATCATTCTGTAAAAATACCCACCTCCATGGGAAAAAAACTTAGTCCGTCAATTTGGATAATTTTAGGCGTGTTTTAGTCCATTACCAGTTCCGTTTTGTCAAAATTATAATTAACTATTATGCAAATTACATTATTTTAAGCATGGAAATCTAAAAATAGAAGCAAAGCAATTTGTCATTTTTGATAATCAATTTAGCATTGATTCATACTTACTTATTGGCACTGTGGCCTTATTGGAACTGGACCGAGACATTATACAGCGGTATGATTTTCGTGTCGAATTGCAAAAACAGAATTTAGTTTTGTCATGCATTTTTGTGAACAATAATTGTAACAATACAATTTTAAGTATAGTATTTATTGGCGTTTTTGTTTTAACATTTAACAGGCAGTGGTACACACGGAAGCGGTTCATCCAATTAACAATAGGGGAAAAGCACAAACATGACAACAAAATAATTATATTGAAACAAAACTGTATACATTCTTTGGGTTTGGTAAATGATGTCCGTATTTATTGGTGGTACTACTACTACATGTATTAGGATACATTTACATCGATCACCCAAAATTAATTTAGTACTGTGACTTTCACGGTTGCTTAGTTCCCTATAGAGCTTACTCTAGTCTACTGTGAAGGCCCTGGGATTTCAACGAGCTCGCCATAAGCTAGCAAAATTGGTATTGTAACCCGGCCCGTATTGTAATACGACCTGAAACATCACGAATGATGATAATAAATCGATGAAGGCCCAGGTAAAAAATTCATTCAGACATTTCTTGACCCACTAGCATCAAAGCAAAATTGTCCTCGATTTGGGAGAGACTCGCAATAGGATAGGGGGCCTATTATAAGTTGTGTTGATAAAAAAAAAAACAAGGGAAGAACGACGACGATATTCAGTGTACACAGATGTAGCAGAAAGAAAGACAAGGCAAACGATATCACAAAATGACAAACATCAGATTAAAATTGCACGTGTGTTTAATGGGTCAGAATTGGCATGGGGGACCCAATTTGACGGATATGAGGCCGAATGGTGAATATTTTACTTAGACCGAAATGTACGTGTCTTTCCATGCGGACCGACTTGGCATGGGACCGAATTGACGGGGGACCGAATTGACCATCGAGAGCCCGAATTGACTGAGTCCGAATGGGCAACGGATCCGAACGGACTGCGGACCAACAAACGTTAAACCGGCTCCACTATTTACCGTAAGTATTTTGTGAAAGGTTTAAACAATATTCTTAACTATCATGTGAGATGAAAGAAGGTGATTTCATGTCACATTATGTGAGATGAGAGAAGTAATTCTCAATCTTTTTTCCGCGTTATCGATACCTCAAAATTGCTTTTATGGAAAGAATTTAAGCATTCTGCCACAGGCTACGAATTCGCCAACGTGTTAACGGAATAAACGATGTTAAAGGTGCCGAATTTTAAGTGGTGGCAGACATACTAAATTCATCCCCCTGACCGACATTTTAACAAACAAAAACAAAAGCCATTCAAACTGGAAGTACACGAATCATGCGTAGCTGCCATATTCAGTCTGTAGAGCCGGTCAATTGTTACTTTGAGTGAGTTTGTGCCGGCAAACTAGGACACTTTATTACCATGTGAAAATTAAGTGTAGAAGAGAGGCAAGTGTAGTTGTCACGTTAGTTTAAAGACACCAAAAACAGAAGAATATTACGTGTCTTTAAACCTTAAAAATGATCTACATTTAAAGAACAAAAATCAAAAATCAGTCACGTGCAAAGTGCCCCCTTTTGTGATGTGGACCCTATATCCATATACATTTTCAAAAACCGACCAGCCTATAATAGCTACAGAGAGGTCTTGTTTAACATTCTGTCATCCATTAAAAGCATTGCTCTTCAACGGCCCATAACGTTAAACAATCTAGCCTGTAATAAGACCTATCTAGCTAGCAGAAACCTATTTGGCAGGATGATGTTGTCGTGACAACTCAAAACGCAAAATCGGTTCTAAACTGCTTTGTTTCGTAATAACGTTTAAGAGAGCAGCGTAAGAAAAAGGGTTTGTCAACAGGACTAAAGAATTGTCGCCGTCTGTGCAAGGGCCAGTAATTTAATTTTGCCGTTCGATATTGTATTTCAAGAGGTGCCATTCAAAGCGCCAATCGGTTCGCTCAGATATTGTATTGGGTTGCTAATGACGCATTGATTTCTGGCAGCGTGCTGGCTCAGTGCTTGGTGTTTTTTCACACTTGAATCGGTTTGCATCACATGCGGACGTGCACATGTGGTCAGTTTTTCCGAAAAATGGTTTATGGAATGTACTTGTTTATTCGGCAATTGATTCTCCATTAGTGTGCCCAGTACGTATATGGTTTGATACATCGTGCTACAGCTTGGTATAATAATCTAATGCCGTTAGTCCGCTTCGCGAACATTCGGTTGTCGGGATCAGGCATCAGAATTATTGATGCAGTTTTGTGTTTCCATTTCCAATAAAATGCTCGCGGATCAGGCGGATGGAGAAACCAGGGTTACTGGAACATTCAATCAATGGAACATTATTAGACGGCGGCCATATCACATCGTATGCCATGGCCGTAGATCAAGCCGGTTCAAACAACGTATCTGTAAGTCCGTTGAACCCACCGTGGAATGTTTAAAGTTGGTGCCAGTAGCAAAATGGCGATCGCAGCAATAAGCTTACCGTTGAGGCGATATGGGCAAGGACTGCGTCATGATCAACAACCGTTGGTTCAACTTCAAGTGCAAGGACCCTCCGTAGCCCAATGTACAACCGTTTACGTTG
>JAMKCH010076499.1:0-28913 GCA_023653785.1 Ophioderma brevispina | reverse complement strand
AGCCACAAACCATTAGCCACATCATAGATGACTGTGAGGTCTACAAGTCCCCAAAAGGAATCCCAGGCCTGATCAACCTGGATGATGAAACTATCAGCTGGTTAAAGACGGATCTTCCACTGTGATTTTGGACTTGCACACACGAACGAGTGTGGGTGCCAACTGGTGCTGTGACTACTCCTCTCTTTCCTTTATCTCCTTTATTGAGTTAAGTAGGTCCATAGGTATTTAGGTCAACCCAACTATGGTAAAATAGTACCTGCTGCCTTGTAGGTTGGTTGGTGTCTGTGAAAAAAGGCTAATGCCCATGATATACTACCAGTCACAAGGAGCGTAGCGATTTTTTTATGACGTCGCTTATTGGAAAAGCGACTGCCGATATCTAATCGATAAGTCGCTAGCATACATAAGCGACTTAATGCAAGCCAGTTGACTTGAATTTAACTCAATCACTCCGACGCTCCAAGCAAAATTGACGCTGGAAGCGATTGAAAAAAACGCTACAAGCATTTTTTCACTAGCGATTTTACAGTCACACGCTGCGACGGCAAGTATATCATGGGCATAAGAGACCATCCCTAACAGAAAAGGCACCTGCTGCCTTGCAGAGTGTCACTGTGAAAGACAAAGGCTAAGGAAAATTCCCCAACAGAAAAGGGTGCTGGAGACCTGGTGAATCCCAGCTACTATTTAGCTAATTGACAAGATGAATTGTTTACAACGTAGCACCAGGGTTAAAGCCCCTGATTTGGTCTGTGCCTTCTGTGCCAACATTGGTCTATACCAATACGCATGATGGGTTGGTCCTAAAGCCTACGGGAGAGTCCAACCCTGATATTGACAAAAGATGCATGGACAACTTTGTTAGACGCAAAAATGCTTTTATCACCAGCACATTCAATGTCCAGACACTATCAACAACAGCCAGGAAAGAAGAATTTGTACATGAAGCACAACTGTACGACATTGATGTCATCTATACAAGAACACCGCATTGTGCACAGCAAACATCTACTAGAGGAGATTATCCATCGCTATGCACTTATTACAGCCTCTGCCTGGAAGAACAAGAGAAATGCAGCTACAGGAGGTGTGGGGTTTCTTTTATCACCAAAGGCTCTCAAGTCATGTGCCAAACTTGTCAACCTTAATGAGTGCATCTTGAAGCTTACACTGACGGGTAATCCTGAAACAACAGTCATTTGCTGTTACAGCCCCCACAATGACTATCCAGAAGAAATGGTCTCTCACTTTTTCCATGAACTTTCCACTGCCACCAGTACAGTTACAGCCCATAATCTTCTGTACATCCCTGGAGATTACAATGCTAAGCTTGGGCCTGATGATGCACTGTTCACTTGCAACAATGACTCCAACAGAAATGGAATGTACCTGAAGGACTTCATGGAACAATTTAACCTTGTTGCCACTAACACAAGATACCAAAATCAAGCAGGTAGATTGTGCACACACCGCTGCCCAAATGGACTATATTCTGGTCAGAAAGAAGTGGATTAACAGCATTAACAACTCAAGAGCCTACAACACTTTTGAAGCTGTTAAGTCTGATCACAGAATTGTCTTTTGCAGGAGCCAGATAAGTTATCGTCAGAGTAAACCCCCTCCCAGAGATCCCAAAAACATTTGACTGGAGGAAGGTAGTGAGTGATCCAAAGCTTTGTGAGCAGTATACTCAAGCAGTACATAGCAGGTTCAACACTCTTGTTGATGAGCTTGAAGACAAGAACTCCAGCACAGTATATGATGTCCTCACTTCAGCCAACAAGAAATGGCATTGGAGATGCTACCTACAAGAAAGAAGACGACTACTGCCTTTGCCTCAAACGACAAAGTCAGCAAAGCCAGAGAAAACTGAAGTCTGCAGTCAAGAACCACCATACTAAATCCACTAGAAGCTCCAAGCAGAACCTTGATGCTGCTAAGGCTGCACTTGATGATGCTTACACTGTGGTGCTTGAAGAGCATGTTAAGTCCCTGGCTGAAGCGCTTGACACCCTACATCTTGAAAACAAGCATGCTGCTGCCTGGCAGGCCCTAAGGGAGCAGACTGATAAGAAGGCTACCCCACCTATAAGAATCAAAGGTGAAACAACTGAAGAGGGCCTTGACACATGGTTTCAGCACTTTTGTTCTCTACTTTGCAAGCCAGTTCAGAATAACACTAACCTTGATGAACCTTTCTTCAATCACAAGATAGCAGACACCCTTCCAATCCAGACTGGACCTTTCACTATAGAGGAGCTTTTAATCTGCCTGTAGAAACTGAACAACACCAAGACACCTGGTCCCTACAACATTCCTGCAGTAATCTGGAAGAATCCATAATTCCATGATCAACTGTTAGAATTTTGTAACAACACCTACATTGGAAACAAACCAGCTGCCTTCTCAACATCATTCATCATTCCTCTACCACAGAAAGGTGACCTCCAACAACCCCCAAAACTACAGAGGAATCACACTGTTGCCACTGGCCTCTAGCATCTACAACTCCATGCTGCTCAATAGAATCACTCCTCACATAGATCCCATTCTCAGACGGAACCAGAATGGTTTTCGCAAAGGCAGATCAACACTACCCCAGATACTTGCCCTCAGAAGGATCATAGAAGAGTTGAGAATTTCCAAGAGAAAAGCCTCAATTGTGTTTGTAGATTTTTCCAAGGCTTTTGACAGTGTAAACAGGGATGTAATGCTGCATATTTTCGCCAACTACGGTGTCCCAGATGAGACTGTCAAAGCAATTGCCATCATGTATGATAACCCATGTGATGTGATCAAGCAAAATGAGTCGGAAGTCCAAATATTGATTTTGAGATATAGCCAAACAAAGGAGAAAATGTCTTTTGTTTCCTATTGTTTTGGCCACTCTTCAACTGATTATATCTTTGGAATTAATTGGTCAATTTCAATGGGGGTTTCAGCAAAATGTAGCTTTTTAAATGGTGCATACAGCTACATGAAAAACTAAAAATGGAATCTGACCAACTTCAGACTCATTTTGCTTGATCACATCACATATAGCTTTGTGCAGACCATGGATGGGCCCACAAAGGAGTTCCTATACTCTCTGTCATAATTCCTTTTCTCTGCGCCAAGACTGTGCCACCATTCCCGCCAGACAGAACCATGACAACGCGTAAAGGAAATACACAGGTGCGCGTTACACGCAGCAACTCTCGCGTGCGTATGTAGACGCGTATTTCAGAAAAGGAATTGTGCCGGCGACTATAACAACTACTAGAATCCTCCAAGGAGATACTCTTGCTCCCCATCTCTTTGTAGTCGTGGTTGATTACAACCTCAGACAAAGTCTTCACATCATGAACGACAAAGAACTCGCCATCAAACCCAAGCGTTCTAGACGTCACCAATGTCAGTATCTCACAGACCTTCAGGGTTAGCACTCGGGCGCGTCCGCGCGTCTATGACGCCAGATATCTGATTCTAGATGCATGAAAATTAACCTGGAGCTTGCCTATTGCGTCCATGAAAAAATAAGCGGACGCAAAGAATTTTAGCTGACTGAAAAAAAATAATGTCTTCCGAGTCGCGATTGAGATTTCAGTGTTACATATTTCTAAAATGCTCCACAAAATACATAACAAAAACAACTTAACCAAGCTCTGTGACAGAATAGCGTAGCTCACTCATACATGAAATTCTATGTTTGGGTTGTGTGTAGCATTTGTACAAGCGAATGTAATTGCAAGTTAAACGTGCAGTCTCATTGTTTATATGCACAACGCATTATGAATTGGGAAAGTCATTGTAGTTTACCAGCTTTTACCGACAGCTAGCTATGGCAAAGCTAGCAATTGACGGGCACAAAGTATGTAGTACAGTCTTGTGGGTCGGAACTTTATGAGAGAGAATGCTAAATTTAGTAGCTTTATTTTTAAAATTGAATCAAAACTTAGTGTTCAGCACTGATGGAGGGTAGAGATTTCTTCTCTCTGGTGCATGGGTGCGAATTTGGCAGGCTTCGCGAAGGTGCAAAAAGCGGTAACATTTCGGCATATCCTTGGCATTTTGTGCCGTTAAATACACTTGATTCTTGATTTTGTTTCAACCGAGTATGTTTCTAATAAGTACAGATATATTGAGAATAAAATCAGAATCCCAAACCTCACTTTTGATTTTTGTTTTCCAAAGTCACTTTGATTTGTTGAAGACGTCTTCAGACTAGTGTATGTGCTCATCTAAGAAGAGACCGAGAACTGAGTCTAGATGATAACTACAGTATAATGTCATTGTAATTCTTGCAATTTGGCAATAAATATGCAGTACATATAAGGGGCATCCTGAAATTTAATTAAATTCACCAATTATTAGACATAATTTTTGAAACCCTTAATATTTCATTCTGGACCCCTTAGATTTTGCAGCGCTTAAGGAGTCTGACATGATGGACCCGAACCCTTGAGATTTCTCGGCCAGCGCTAACCCTGCAGACCTTCACTATGCAGATGATCTAGCTCTAACAGCTGATCTGATATATTGTGCACAAGATCTACTAACATCACTTGAGAATGCTGCAGACAAAGTCGGCCTACATCTAAATGCCAAGAAGACTGAATATATGACTGTCAATGAGGAAGATGATCATCAACCTATCTGCACAACAGATGGTAGCCAACTCAAAGAGGTCAAGGACTTCAAGTATCTAAGGTCCTATGTTGCCTACAGCAAGAAAGACTTCCTGTTATGAAAAGGGCAAGCTTGGAATGCCTGCAATAAACTACACCACTTATGGCAATCTGGTATCTCCAATTCAACCAACTTGAAATTCTTTAGAGCCTGTGTAGAGAGTATCCTGTTATATGGATCGGAGACCTAGACCATGAAGAAAGAGCTACAGGATAGACTGGATGGCACCTACTGTTATATTACCCTCAAAATTTTGATTAAAATATTATTTTCTCAATTTTATTTGAGAAAAGATTTCTCACGGGAAAAGTACTTTGTTTACGATAAAAAAGAGAAAAGGGGATTCCCTAGAGTTGTTTATGCAAGATGCACCTGTTGTTGACAACTAGACAGGTGATTGGGAATTTCCCAAGAATGCTAAACTTCGTAAAGGAAATGCAGGGCGTGTACCCGCAGCAATCTCCTCCGGCCTCGTCTCTGCGGTATGTAGACGCGTTTTTCAGAAAAGGAATTGTGCCGGCGACTATAACACCTACTAGAATGCTCCGAGGATATACTCTTGCTCCCATCTCTTTGGTTAGTCGTGGTTGAATTACAACGCTCAGACCAAGTCTTGGCACTCATGAACGACAAAGGACCTGTCTCCGCCATCAACCAAGCCCCGTTCTAGACGTCACCAAATTGTCATATCTCACAGGACCTTCAGGGTTGAAACACTCGGGCGCTTCCCCGCGCCGTCATGACTTCAGAAAATCTGAAATCTGATGCAATGAAATTAAAACCTGGAGCCTTGCCCCCTATTGCGTCCATAAAAAATAGCGGACCCGCAAGAATTTTTAGCTGAACTGAAAAAAAAATAGGTCTCCAGTCCGCGATTGAGATTCAGGTTTACAAAATAGTTTCTAAAATGCTCCACAAAAATCATACACAAAACAACTTAACCAAGCTCCGTGACAGAAAGAGCGTAAGGCTCACTCATACATGAAATTCTATGTTTTAGTTTTGTGTGTAAGCATTGGTAACAAGCGAATGTAATTTGCAAGTTAAAAAACGTGGCAGTCCCCCATTGTTTTCTAATGCACAAACGGCATTATGAACGGGAAAGTCATTTAGTTTTTACCAGCTTTTATATTCCGACAGCTAGCATGGCAAAAGCTAGCAAATTGGACTGGCACAAAGATGTTATACGTCTTGTGGGTCGGAACTTTATGAGAGAGAATGCTAACTTTAGACGTAGCTTTATTTTTTAAAATGCCTCAAAAAATAGGTTGTTTTTAGCACTGATGGAGGGTAAAGTTCTTCTCTCTGGTGCATGGGTGCGAATTCGGCAGGCTTTGAGAAGGTGCAAAAAAGCGTAAAACATTTTCCGGCCCTCTCCTTGGCATTTTGTGCCGTTAAAATCCACTTGATTTCTTGATTTTGTTTTCAACCGAGTAATGTTTTCAATAAGTCAAGATATAATTGAGAATAAATCAGAACCCACAAACTACTTTTGATTTTTTGTTTTTTTCCAAAGTTCACTTTGATTTTTTGAAGACGTCTTCAGACTAGTGTATGTGCTCATCTAAGAAGAGACCGGAGAACTGAGTCCTAGATGATATACAGTATAATTGTATTGCTTCCTTTGCAATTGGCAAACATTGCAATAACCTAATAGGGGCAATCCTGAAATTTAATTCATTCCAATTTTATTAGACCTAATTTTTGAAACCCTTAATATTTATTGGGACCCTAGATTTTTCGCCTTAAGGAGTCCGACATATGGACCCGACCCTGAGATTTCTTTTCTCGGCCCAGCGCTAAACCCTGCAGACCTTCCTAAGCAGATGACTAGCTCTAACAGCTGTCGATTAACGGTGCACAAGATCTCTAAACATCACTTGAAATGCCCTGGAGAGACCAAAAGTCGCAACATCGAACTGCCAAAGAAGAACTGAATATATCCTGTCAATGAGGAAGATATTCAAACCTGTCTTGCACAACAGAATGGTAGCCAACTCAAAGAGGTCAAGGGGCACTTTCAAAGTACTATGTCGGGTGATGGTTGCTACGCAAGAAAGCCGTCCCTGTTGATGAAAAGGGCAAGCATTGGAATGCCTGCAATAAAACTACACACACTTATGCAATCGGGGTACCTCCAATTCAACCACCTTGAAATTTTGAGCCTGTGTAGAAGAGTACATCCTGTTATATGGATCGGAGACCTGGCACCAATGAAGAAAAGCTACTAGGAATTCGACTGGTGCACCATAACTGTTTTAATAATTCCTCAAAATTTTGGATTAAAATAATTATTTTCTTTTCTCATTTTTATTGGGAAAGATTTTCTCACGGGAAACTTACTTTGTTTACGCATACAAAAAGAGAAAAGATTTCCTAAGAGTTGTTTATATGCAAGAGTGCCAACCGGTTGTTGACAACTAGAAAGGTGATTGGGAATTTCCCAAATATGCGAAACTAGTAACTGAACTGACTCAACCTTGATTTTATGCGATTTTGAGATCAGAACCATTGCAAAATCTAGGAATCCCCCCCATAAAGTTATATATATGAAGTGATGGAATTCGGGTGATGAATTCCAATTTGGTCAGCTAGTGTAAGATTATGTTCGTGCTGATAAATGAATAATGAATTATTGGTTGAACGGGGTATCTAGCTGTAGAGTAGTTTAAATAACTATCACTTGAAGGAAACTCTCCCTCCGGCCACATCCACTACTACAAATAGCCAGAAGGATAGCCTAGTTTTCAATACTGCCATTTTGAGGAGCAAACCTGTCAAGTCCTAGTGCCAAGGAATATAATATTCCAGTGGAGCACAGTTGCCTGTAATATTCTCATAAGTTTCGTCCTTTAAAGCCAAATGCTGGGAATCAAATAGGAATTCCAAATGTTGTGGACAGATAGAAATCGTGGTGGATTATCTTGGACTGATATACTTGGGAGAGTGTCCTTCGAGGAATTATTAACCTTGTTCGTCTTAACTGTGGACAAAGTTTTTTTTCTTCAGGACTGGGAGAATCCAATGGAATCTTAACCTGAGGGTTTTTAAGCGTGACTTTTGCATGCTGTCATTTTGGAGTCTCTTCGCGGAGAGGACATAGCCTCGTTGAACTGCACCCTGCTTTTCGAACATAAGTATCGAGTTATATATTGTGTCTATTGGTGTAAATTGATTTATGTAATGTTTTGGACATAACCAAATTCTTAGCAACCAATTACAAATATACAATTAAAAATCCTGTTATCTTATCTAAAATGAAGAAAGATCACTTTTTGCACAAGGCCTCATTTGTTTGTTTTTTTAAAGGTAGCCTTAGACCTTTTGAACGCCTACGAGACGTCATAACCACTACAACACCAAGCTTCTTCTTATGTAATTCCAAAAATATCCTGGTGCAGTGATCCACATAACCAAAGCACAGCTATATGGAGATATCCCCTCAATTTTTTTCATCTTCGTTGCCCCAACGCCGTGCCACAGTTGCCAGTCACTTCGGTCATTTGTGGCGATGGATCGTAGTCTTCAGACGTCGATGGTGTGCTAAAGGTTACCATGCCCACACAGGGGTCGTCGCCCCCTTTAACTACATTGATGCGATGTGGCTTGAGACATCCCAGCAAGGAAAATCCTCTGAACATCCTCCCCAAACTATGACAAACAGGGACATTTGGCACTACATGGAGAACAGCATCTCGAATTTGCGGCCATTAGAAGATATATAACAAAACGTACACATGTACCACAACTGGCCGACAAGTGCACCCTTTTTCAAAATTATAGGGCTAATATATGGCCACAAAACAAGAATATAGGGAATAATATAGGGATAAACAGAAAATTATAGGACAAATAGAATTTGTAAATGTCATTTTTCACTTGGAATTGGATGCCCCTTCATTGTAAAATATCAAGCAGCAATTTCAATTCATAGAAAGATATGGTGCCACAATTGAGCCGTCCTCTTGCTGTAAAATTGACTATATTACATGTACATATATTCCCATGTTTTTAAAGTAATTACATAAATGGTAGGGGGGAAATGCCCTTCCTGACTTGCACCCCGATCCCATTTGTGTTTTTTGAGGAATTCCGATGGTTCGCGCAGAGTGTAAAATTATTTTCAAATATGAAATTTTTTTTAATTTTTGCTTTTCATTAAGTTTTTGACTTATTTTGGATTTTGGTGCCCATACTATCAGGTAAAGTGTTTATTTTGTTGAGAAGAAATGCAATAAGTTGTTTTTAGAAATTTTATTAAATTCATATGAAGATACATTGGAACCCTCACTTTTTACTGTGGAAAATTGTCATGATGCCTTCCGCTATCTTTTGGAACACAAATAGTTTATTTAGAAGTGGTCAACTAGCATCGCTATCCTCATCCGCTTATCAACACTTTTAATTTAGCTATGTCAATATCAGCATTTGAATCCATTGATACATGCATCATCATTACCAAGTAAGTTGCATTTTGATTTTTTTTTCTCAAACTGGGTCCAAGGTCCATGGGCATTAAAGTCATCTGTGTGTACATTACACCCACCCTAGTTCTAAGCCAGTTTTGTTTCTTTTGACACTTGGTACACAATTAGATTTAACAAAGGTGTCAAGGGACGTAGCCCGTGTACACTCTGTAATATCTTGGGCCTGGTTTCGTTTGAACATGATTTGAACATAATACCAATAACCACGGTTAACCATTTGGTAAGAAATTACATTTGACAAAAAACGGGCAAAAGCTCACATCGGGCTCAATTAGATGTCAATCGGTGTTCCACTGTAATGGTTGTGGCTGGTTAATCTTTTTTTAGCAAGTGTTGATGAGTCATAGATATGCACCTAACTTCATCGTCAAACATCGCTCTGATCACAGCCCTGCCCGAGTGAGTATTGACATTTTTAGTTTCTTAACCACAATTAGTTCAAAGTTCCACTAGGCTTTAGATAATCAAGCCTTGTGTACAACAACCGGTCATCTTGATAAACCGTGATATTCCCTTTTTCCACAAAAGTATGAAGTGAAATTGGTAAATGATATAATTGAGCAGAGTTTGACAGATTTTATATTAGCAATCAAGTGAATAAGATGGAAAACCAACACAATTCAACAGTTTGAACCTGACCCTTTTGACCTGCAAATCGCAGCTCATACCAAATTGTTGTGGGTTTAGCCATTGGTTCTTTGGTGCAAGTGTTGTCATTTCCCTCAAACTATGCCTCAAAAATCTTAAAAAAAGAAAAAAGGCCCAAGACCTTCCTTGGGCTTGTTGCCTGAGCCCCAACAAAAAATCTTGAAAAAACGATACATACTTGTTCAGCAAAATCCCCAGAAATTTGGGTTTTTTTTTTTACCACATTACCTTATGAAATGGGCAAGGGTTTCAAGTCCAGCTACACACCCTCAACCAAACTAAATCTGAGTAGGCCCCCTTCCCATGAGAAAAAATTTACTTTAATTGTTTTGTTGTCTGACAGTTTACCAAACTCTGAAATTCTGGTATAGCATCTATTTGGTAAAGATTGTAAAGCCAGTCTGTCCTATGATTTCCTGGCAAAAGATTTTTCTTTTTTTACACTCATAAACAAAATATAATGCTCAAATAAAGTCTCACAAAATCCAGAAGTACCTTAAAATTGGACAAAGACTTGAAAGCCTGACTCCTCATACAGTACAACCATCTAATTTGAGATTGGAGAACACCCCAATTTTGTATTGTTGTTTTTAAAAGCTCCTTGTAACATTGAAGGCACTTTTGATCAATTCCTGTGATAACTCAGGCAATCATCTATCCTTAATTTTTGAGAAAAAATAAATGTAAATATAGGGATTTTTTTTTTTGAAGTTTAATCGGGAATTTAAGGGAGAAAGGGTCCAAAATATAGGAAATATAGAAATTTATAGGGACGCTTGTAGCCCTGCATGTATTATCTTTTAGACAAATATACTAGAAGAAACTTTAAATCAATTCGTTTTAATAGATTATCTATGTTTCATACTCTAAATGTCACCCCCTAAGTTAGAGAATCTCTATGTGAAATTCAACATTTTGGATATCGGCTTCTGCTGCTCCCAATTTTTTTGGCAGATATTAGATTCATTATAACATATTGAAAATCATTGCACGTTTAGGATAAGGCTCGCAGCTGTGATTCCGACCGCAGATAAACAGCCTGTGGGACATACATTTCTGGGCAGAAGGACCCCTCCGTACGTATAGATGTAATAAGGACCGTAAAAATGTGAAACAGTTTTCATGGAGTGAAGGAAATGCTCGACGGTAGATATGACGAAAGATAAACAGTACGGAAATCCGTATGCCCGAATTTGCTTTCAAAATAGACTGTATGTGAAATGCTAAATTTTGAAATAAGTCATACCAGACACATAGGCCTAATTAAATCTCAGTATTGGCAGACCCACCTTTTGTATTTTGTATACTTACAGTCAAGAATACATACTTGTTAAATCCAACATACAAGTATCTCAAAAAATATCAGATAAGACGTAATGTGGATTGTGGAGGCGATGAGTTTATTAAACATTTACAGTAAATTTACTCAGATCTCCATTTCGCAGCACTTGCCTTCTATTTTGCCCACACTGCCTTTGGTTCTGGTAATACATACTCAGCCTATTTTAATCTGTTTCGAGTGTCAAAAATCAGAAGGTGTTTTATAACTTACTATATACCGCCACCGATATCCAAAAGGCTAACTCCCTAATTAGCTAAAGACCACTTTTGTCCAGTTTTCTAAAATCTGCGATTCCATTTCTTTTCCGTTTTACTAATTACACAAGCCGTAATTTATGCCATTCCTAGGGAAACATTTTCAATTTTTTCTTAAAACTTAAGAACACACATTTATTAATATTTAAACTAGAACAACAAAACAAGCCACACCGGAAGTATTTCAATTTGGCATTAGATTTACCAGGCGATTTTCAAGAAATGGACAATATTGAAGTTTTAAACTATGGTCATTTTTTTTTGGCCAGATTTCATGAGAGTTCAGCGTTTTTGAACCAAAATTGGTTGCAGATGAATTTTAACCATTACAAAAAAAGGAGAAAACTGGAAAAAATCTAAATCTCGGTTTTTTCAGGACATGCAGTTTCTTTCAAATCCAGTGTTTCGAAACTCCGCATTCTGTGTTTTTCCTCTGGGTTTCCGTAAATGGATAACTTTTGGTTCTTCTATTTAATTGCAATGAAACCACAACTATTTAAAAATGGCTGCAACCATGAGGACAATTTCGATGAATCCATGGACCTGCCCTACCCTTACTCTACTGCTTATTTCCCTGTACACCAACCCCAAAATGGTATATGCCCCCAATTACCCTCATTTTTTAAGTTGTTTTAATTCCCCACTGCTGGAGCCGATGCTCTTCTGTCCAACCATCAGCTTTGTGCAACATTTAACAAGGACTTTGGTTTTTCCTGTTTCTTCAGATTTTTCCTGGTCCCTTCTCCTCCGTAATCCCTTATCGCCGCCGGACGCCACTTGTTTGGAGTTCGGCATCCTTTTGATATGCCTAGGCTTTCTTTCCTCTTTTCTCTCAGATTTTTGCCCCGCCTCTCGGAATATCTTCTTCGAGTTGTAAAATTTTTCAAAACAAACTGTTTTCAACTGTTGATCTGTTGTAATTAGAAGAACAACATTAAAACCATTAACACTGGTAACGAAACTCTACGCAACTTATACACTGAATATGAGCACTTATATGTGCTCCTAACTGAGAACAAGCAAGGCAGTTGTCCACAGTAAACGAAGACAATTCAGACTCAGGACGGCCCAAGTGTTTCTTCCCTTTCCGTACCGACCTAATAGGTAAGAAATCATTACCTAAAGTCTTTTGTTGAAAAAAGAAAATTAGAGTTGAAAGGTCCTTTAACAGGATTTTTTTGCTAGGTCAAATTCATTTTTTAAGAAGGATAAAATAAACACCACAAAACCACCAATATACTATGCCAAGTTTTGTATCAGATCCAAAACCCAACTTGGGTTGAAACCCACGCACCTAAGCATGGTTAGTCCATGTAAGTACTTCAAAGAATACCCGGGAGTGACTGTATCTGTTTCACCCTCGTTGCAAGTTAAGAATGGGACGCCGCAAGCACTGGCCTTGCAACCCAAGTGCAAGGCATAAATCGTACGAGCAATAAAACAGACGGCAAGGCAAAAAATGCACACATGGACTGTTTGGTATTCCTTTAATTCTGTGATTTGCTCAATGCCACTATGAGCAATTCACGTATTGTAGAAGATCCTAATTAAGGTCATCCCAGGGTGGTTATAGGATACAATTTGAAACAAACAGCCCCATAAGGTAACTCCATGAAATGCACACCCCCTCTGTAGAAGATTGCGGTGAGCCTTTAACAGGGATATGCATTTTCCCGCATGTAAGGAGCCCATGCAATCCATACCTTTTTCTGACAGTGCTCTTGTGCTTTCCTTCCCCCTCCACTTCCTCATCTTTTGGCTCAAGTTCCTTCCTTCTGAATTGCTGGTGCTGGGTTTTTGAAGAAGGAGGAAAGTTATTTAACAGGGGAAGTATGATTCACATGATATAATATCCTAATTGCCATCCATACCTTATTCCGACACTGCTCGAGTGCTTTTCCACTTCCTCCTCATCTTTGGCTTTCCCAAGTCCGTCTGATTGTTGCTGATTGGAGAAGAGGAGGAAGTATTTAACAGGGATATTGATTTTTTCACAAGTAAATAGCCATGCTAATCC
Source organism: Ophioderma brevispina (assembly GCA_023653785.1). Taxonomy (NCBI): domain Eukaryota; kingdom Metazoa; phylum Echinodermata; class Ophiuroidea; order Amphilepidida; family Ophiodermatidae; genus Ophioderma; species Ophioderma brevispina. Next base: position 15,494 of record JAMKCH010076499.1, on the reverse strand, counting down.
TCCTTATTCTGGACAAGCTGCCCTCTAGTGTTTCCACTTCCTCCTCTCTTTTGGCTTTCAAGTTCTTTGAAAGATGGTTCTTGCTTTTGCTCTCAAGCTGGCATCTCAGCTAGCTGGTGGCTGAAAGTATAAAAAACACCAACTCATTTCACCAATCTTACCGACCAATTTAACTTATATCAACTAAAACAACACAAACCCAATTCCAACAGTCTGCTTTTAGAACACCTTTTCAAACAAAGGTTTAACCAGCATGAATGACCCCCGTTACCTCTAGTGACATCTGCAGGGAAAATTGCTTTTAGTATTTCTGCCCCTTTTGCTTCGTCATTACGTACTTTTGTTTATGCCGTCGTTTAGTGTCCCCTTTTTTGTGTCCATCCAGTTTTTCGGAGAACCCACGGAAGTGATTTGGGTTTTCACTAATTGGGGAATCCCAAGTAGCTGGATGGTTAATTATTTTTGTATTATTTTTTTTTCAATGTATGGATTTTTATATGGTCCTTGTTTATTTGTCATACTTTCTTTAATTAAATGTTTTTTATTCGTATTATTGGTAATCATTGTGCAATGTACGGATTTACATAAATCAATCAACTCAAATGTAAGCTTCCTAATGGGTCACTCAACGCTACTGTTGGGCCAACAGCCTTACGCATATTTTTTTGCCTTTGCCGTATTCGAGCCCACGGCACAGCACTTGTGAAAAGCAACACGTACATTGTATTTTGCTAAAAATTTCCAACGTATTGAAAAGGTCTATTGTTTAAAAGGGTTCATGAACGATAAATAAGTCCTAAGTTGTCTTTCATAATTAACCCAAGAGATGCATGACAATTATCAATAACACTTTTTTTTTAAATTTACTTTAATGATAAAAATAGGACAGAAGTTTTTTTATTGCAGATCAACACACCATTAATTTCACCTTCAAACCTATTTCCACAACTATACAGAATTAGACACTCCATTTGTCCATCCAATCCTCTTAGTGAGGGGGTGGGAAGGTTCCTTGAACTGTGTCCTCTTTAGTTTTGGATCAGTTTTTAAACAGTAGATAACTTTTCGTGAAGAGTATAATGTTTTTATTATCGTTGTGGATGCAATGGAGAACTAAAATGGAAAAGCAATTGGGATTAGCTTTTGCTGTGTGTAAAAATGTTTATCAATGAACACACACACACAGAAATCTTTATTTGAAATTTGAATTAATGTAATAACATAGAAATGATATTGTAGTGCTTTCCAAAAACATGATCAGGGACTATTAACAGCTTAATTGTTTTTTCCAAAAAACCATCAATTTATCTGAATTTCCTTCTGCCAAAAAATCAGCAAATTCAAACCTACTGCATGTATTTTCTGCCCGGTCCGTGGTTTGTGAAAGGGACAAAGGTCAAACATGAGGTCACCACCATGTGTGGGGCACTAAAGGACCATGGTAATTAAGTGTCATGAAAAAACATGAGCACAATGTGGGTAATACGTTTCCAAATATAGAAGTCCCATTTGATGCAAATGGTTGATTGCCATATCCAATTAAATCCTTCAAGCGCTACTCCTGCACAACGTCAACAGCGCATGCGGATCAATTGTAATCCCTCCATTTTGCTCAATGGGAACTTCATAATGAAATGTCTACTCCACAGGTGGAAATGACCTTTTTTTGGGCCATGCCTCTAATGACCTCTAATAAACCTTTGACCCACCTCCTGAAGGGGTAACATGTGGGACACTACCCAAGTATCCAAATTAACATGTTACATCTGTTCCAATGAAAATGGTGTGCAGCGTATATGGACACATGAGCAAATTAAATGGTTTAGGGTTAACAACACTGGATCAACATTCTTATCAGGACATGAGCCCGCACTCCTCTGTCAAAAAGCAATCCTTAATCTGCATTAGACTTCATAGAATAAGTCCCATGGATCAAATGAGGTATTACAATTGATTCCGTCATGCGCTGTATGACTGTGTGAAGTAGTGCTTTGACAGAAGTGAATGGCAATAAACCTCATTTGCATCATGGGACTTCTATAGACGTCTACCTATCCTTGCCCTCAGCCCATGACAAAAAAGCAGTAATATCTTGCTGGTCAACCAAAGCAATCCCCTGTGTGCCCTTGGCAGCCGACACAAAAACCAGCCGATCTTGCTTGTCATCTTTACCTGTTTTTCAGGCAATCTGGTTCTCCTGTTCCGATGCCTGTCCATCCATTTTTTCTTCCTTTGTCCTTTAATCCTTGGCCTCCCATTCTCTTGTCTTTTTAAACTAGCTACTTCTCCATTACCTCCTTGCTTGCCATGGGAAGCCGAACAATGCACAAGTTCTCCAATTGAGTTGCACATTGGTCCTCCTTAATTTTCAGGTCACTTCTGGACTCCTAAAATTGGGGGGAGAAAAGGCATTTTGCAATCACCTGGTTTTTTTAACAAGGCGGTTCTCAGACCACAAGTTTCCGCCTGTTGCGCCGACACTTGCTTTTGAATGAATTTTTGGCAAAAGGAACATATTAAAGAAACAATGCACGGAGAGAAGTGTTTATACAAAATCGACCAAGTTTTGATATGAATTTGGGAGTGACTTTTTTGAGCCCACTTCTATTGGTCCAAGTATGAGTTTTCAACTATTGTGGGTCACAAAGGTACATGATCAAACCCAGGCCACATTGGGTTCACCAAGGTCACATGGGTCAACAACGGTACACATGAAGTCACCAAGTTCACAAAGGAAAGTCACCAACGTCACAATATCACCAAGTGTCACATGAGCACCCACCCCAACCACCCCCACCCCCGCACACCCCGCCCCTCGCCAATGCACCTCACCCTTCCCGACGCACCCTACCCCGATTCACACCACCCTACCCCTCCCGACGCACCCACCAACTCGCCACTAACCCCCACCTCTGCTTGCCATGCTCCCCACCAACCCACTCCCCACCAACCCCGCCCACCCTGCCTCCTCTCCCCAACACCCCACCCCCCCCTTGGCCGCCCCCCTCCCCAAACCCCCACCTTCCCCCCTCTCCCCAAACCCCCCCCACCCTTCCCCCTCCCAAAACCCCCCAAACCCTGCCCCCGTCCATCATTATATTACACACTAATTTATGTATCTTTAGCTTTTTCTGTGCCAAGGAATTTTTGCATTCCGATGTAACCATTTTAAGCGATACAAACAAGCAATTATGCATATTTAATTAGTCCATTTGCCCAAATACCTAAGCCCGCATGTATCGGAAACTTTCAATGGCAAAGAAGATGCGCAACCCAATGGGTTTTTCAATGCAGTGAAGGAATTTTTGCATATCCGATGTAACTGTTTCAAAAAATAAGCGATTACCTGATTTTTGCATATTAATTAGCTCAGTTTGCAATATGTAATTTTTCCGAAATATTCCCCAACCTCTAATCAAGGTAGAGAAATCTCTTTTACCAATAAAACCCGCTCCTCCACCAAGTTGTACCTCATTAATGCCCTGACGGAACTCCAGAATAATTGCCACACAAAGCCTTGCCAGGAAAGGTGGTGTCCATTTTGAACCTGCCAACAAATAAGCTTGATTAATATCATTATAATGCAAAATAATGCACAGCTAAAAAAGCTAACACCATAATTATTTTGGGGGCACCATCACTCTTCAACCATCACCCCTACCAAGTGTGAAACTCAATTCGGGATAGCGTTTAAGCCAGCATAGCATTCAAAAAAGGTTAAAACCGAAAATGTTCCTGAAAAATATGCAAATAACGCTAAATTTAAAATTAACAATTCATGAATATGCAATAAATGCAGCCAAAAGCTTACACATAATTATTTGGGGCACCTCAGTTGCACCTCACTCTATCATCGTATCAAGTTTGAAGTAAATCGGGGATAGTCTTGTATTCTCAGAGCATTTTTAAAAAAAGGTAAGAACCGAGTCATACGACGGGAGGACGGAACTGGACGGACATAAAAGGACGGACCACAGATTTTGGCTAGAAAAATGGGCCCATGAAGAGATAGCAACCGAATTTTGGCTAGTAATGTATGGGCCTCCATGAACATTTCGTTCAGGCGACACAAAAATGAGTTCATACATGCTCATCTAGCAAAAGGATTTCTCAATGACATTGCACAACTCAAATTAAAGGTTGTCCAATCTGGTGTGTGTGTGAAGTGTAATTTATTTTATTTATAACATTTCGCATTCGCAGGGCCGAACCCAATATTGCTATTGCATATCAAAATCAGGGCCCCGCCTACAGAAACAGCGGGAAAGATTTAATGGGAAGAGTCCATTTAGATGCAGGAGGAAACTTGAAGATCTCGGAGAAAACGTGCGAGGACGGTATGGATCGGCACCCAAATCACATACACACTGGGCTCGACCGGGATCAAACCAGTCCACATGTGAAAAGGTGAGCGCGTAATCCACTATACACCAACTCCCCTCCCCAAAGTGTATTGTGTTAACTAAATTGAGCACTAAAAGCACAATGGAATGTCCATTGCAAATGCAGCAATTCCAACTTGAAAATGTCACACCTCAACTTAACAAATAAAATTCATTTTCACGACGTGGACATCATTTAGTTGTTTTTTACCTTATCCACAACCAAAACCCTAGTCCAAAGTTTTTTTTTAAACCAAGTTAAGTCCCATGCTCAAGTAAAAAACCCCACCTTCTAAGTTTTGGGAAATTTCCAAAAAGAATTCCTACCATGATTTATACCCATGCTATAAATTGGCCCTACAAACGACTGCAAAAATTTGCGGAACCTATTTGTCCTTAAAAAAAAAAACACACCTTTTTTTAGCCTTGAAATTAATGATATTGTATTTTTCCAATACCAAAGCATTCCATTTTTTTAATTTTAGGCCTTTTCCATCTCAAGAAATGTTCTATTGACATCAATGTAATTTATACGCGTGGAAAAACACAGTTAAGAGTAAACAAGGCAAAGTGGTCAAAGATTCACAGAAGAACCTCTGGTTCAACATCCTCCAATGTTTTCTACTACACTAACTCAAATATGATTCCTTCCAAGACTTTTTCAATTTTGCCATATTCATAATAAAAAAATAAAGCATTTTTTTTAATTTTAATGCATTTTCTAAATTCGATTTTGGAGAATTTGTTTTTCTGAAACTAAAAGAATAATTTTTAAAAAGGGTAAATGAGTAAGGTCAGAGGGCACCTAATGAATGGCACATACTTCCCCCCCACCTTTTTTCACTTTCCGTTCCTCTGGTTTCCCTGGTTTTTCCATGAACATTCCTTAAAAAAAAGTACTCCAATTGCTTTTATATGAAAAAGTGGAAAATTCCCAATATTGAAAGAGATTCACAGAAGATTTTCATAGATAATTTTCACAATCTCCCTAAAAAAAATATTTAGGAAAGGTCGGTGTTCAGAGTCGCAAAATCAAATATGGCTATCGCCAAATCAAATATGGCCTGTCGCCAAATCCAAAATAATGCTGCCCCCGCCATATCAGAGTGGCAAATTAGTTCAATTCCCTCGTGACTATTTTGGTCTTCTTCTTTTGCTAAAAAAATCACTAAAGGTTACATATAGTTATTAATAAATGCTAGTACATCCAAACAAGATGAAATCCACTTCCCAGAATGAGGGTGAACATTACATATTATATACCTCATAATAGATTCCCCCTGTCAACTAATTTGTTTAAAAAAAGTGGAGGCTACTATTCAACTAGCTTCAAGAATTGACCAAAATGCACTATGCCCTTTGGAAAAAGACGGGTCATAAAGTTCCAATGACCGATGGCCCGTGACCCCCCTTCCACACATCGTTAAATACTGGTCCCCCTTTCACACTATTCATTCATCCGTATTAATGAGTGTACATATTGAAGCTGCATGGTGTAAGAGATGAATAATTATAAGCAGACCGTATTTCGTTTGTTTACTCGTACTGTTGGGATCCTGTGCTTTAGGAAGCCCTGATAAAACAAGAGCAAGGGAATGGCTGAATCAGCATTGAGCTTGTAGATGAAGATTTGACACATCATAGATGCGCTCATAGGGCTCAACAACGGCCGGTAAAATACCACTGTTTAAGAATTATCAGGATTATAAATTTGGGACACTGGATGAACGGCCCCCACTGCAGGCTTAAAAAGTTGCTGAATTCGGAACTGCAAGGTAAATTGTACGCATCTTGCCGACCACAAAATGGCAAGAAGTCGATTATACGGCGATCCGTTGGTCTACCTTGTGTTAAGATATTCCATGAGTTTCGACTCGAGTAAAGACTCTTTACGGAATAAAGCCGGTACAATCCCCCCTGAATCCTTTGATCCTCTTAAGAAGATTTCATGCTAGGCTAGTTTCATGAGGTCTTACATAGAGAATGAACCGGATCCGTTTTTGGGGACCTCCAACTCAAACAATTCTTCCAAAGTTTTGGACCCTAAGTTTACACAAAATTTAATAAACCCATGCAGGCTGCACGCACGACATGGCATTTGCCTAACGTGACACATGATATAGGCCCTTTGGGTTTAGCATGTTCTTTAACCATAGATACAAAATTAATATGATTGGTATAATAACCAAATATTGACTGCTTTTTATTTGGACATGGTAAAACTATAGGCCCAAGTTGATTCTCGCACCCATACTATGCCGAGGGCATAGTAAATGGTTTCGAATCACCGAGATTCATATAGCAGTCAATTATTTGTATACTTCAGAAAAAGCATTTCCAACAGTTTCAAATTTCAATTCATGAGAGGTTGTAAGTGTTTGTGGTACAGAAGTGAGTATACCAAACATTTTTTGAACTCAAGACTTTGGAAAAGATTCAAGCTTTATCCCCCCAAATTTCAAGTTCAAGAGGCTTTTCAAGCTTAAAAAAGGGTGGGACTACACTTGGGTCATTACGGTAAATCGTCTCCTTTACTCCAATTTGTTTGTTTGAGTACATTTCGTTTTTTCTCCCCCCAGCCCCTCTTTTTTTTCTCTCTGCACTTTTCTTTATACCTGTCTCTCCTCTGTCATTCCTGCTGTATCTTGTGCTGCTCTGCATCATGGTGCTCTGCATAAAGAAACATGGTGTTTGCACTATTGTGATTCAACAAATCTGATCATTATAATCCTTTTTGTTCTTTTCATCACACAGACAAAGCACTTTTTTGCACCCCAATTAACAAATGGTGGATATTAGCAAATTGCTTTCGTTAAATCCACAATGTTTTGATTTTACAATCAAAGTCACCTAGCAATCTACTTTGATGTAATATCTTTCCAAAAAAACAAAATCTCAATGTCATACTCTTTTGTTGGCCGTTGGTTTGCCACAATAAAAATGTTTGACGGCCAGTCACTTCATTATGCAAATGCAAAACTTGAATACCAACTTCCTAATTTACTAAGCAATAGGCAATTCCCTGGGATGGGAAACCCTGCCCTTGATTTTCCAGACATATGTCCCTCACCTCTAGCTGTTTTTCAGTGAAAACTGTAATCTGATAATCATTCTGTCTGCCCACAAAATTGTGCTGGCTTGCCATGTCCCAAACAACAGGCCAATCTTTATGCTAAATTCCTTGGTGTCGAGGCCAGTAAACGTTGAAATACATAGTAGAATCATAGATTTTCCTTGTACCACAACACAATAACCATGAAATACCTTCAGTACCTCAAGAGTCCTTGGACCTTTCCTCCCGAGGAGATCTTTCGTTACTGTAAAAATGTCAGGTTCACTCACAAAATTAACCGCGTCTCTGAGCATAATTTTCCTGATGTTTGAAAGCATCAAAAGTGAATTCGATCCTCAAATGCTGCCAATCAACACCATCACCCCCTTCCAACACAGTACATAAGGACTAACATTAAAACGGTTAATTCCTTAAACATGCTGTGAAAAATGTATCATTTCATTGGCTGATCCCGGTTTCAATTCGACAAATTGTGAACCCATGTAGTACGCTATGCCTATTGACGTTTTTTCGAGGTTTGAGCGCTCACGTCATAATATCTGCCGTTTTTTGGCTAACGTTCACAAGCCAATGTCAAATGTACGCCCTTGTTGCTTATGTTTGTTTGCGTTCCAACAGGTTTGTTTGTCCCCGATTGTTTGTCACTCACATCTGGGTGGTGGCAGCCTTTCCTGGTTGTATTTACAGGCCATACAGTCATCAAACACGACATTGAGTTTAAGATTACCTTAAAACAACAAAGTTGTTTAGAATGAACTAAAAGTTGATTTTTGGGAAACCGGTAACCTCTTTGGCGATGAATGAAACCGGCGACCCATTCTTTTTTGCGTGTATCGGCCTTCAATCAGCTCAGCCTTGTTCTTCCACTTAAATAATGGTATCGCCTTGAAGAGAGTCACCGGTTCCCAAATCATACCTTATTAATTCTTCTAAAGTAATACCAATTGATGCCGAGTTCAACTTCAACAGTACAACTTCCCCTCCTTTCTAGTTTGTAATGAACCATGACCCAAACACTGTATTTTTGTTTCAAATCAAAGGCCACTAATGACCTCAAATCACTCCAACATTTATTGCACTCTCGTTGGCCAGTTTTTCTTCTTACCTTTTCTTCTGTTGTCTTTTTCCAGATCGCATTTCCTTCTCCTTGATTCCAAGTGTAATCTCATTCCTGGAACCGTTCGTCCACCAGTTTTCTGGGATTTTTACGCTTCAAGGCGGCCACCTGGCGCTTGCTTTCTTCTAGATCTCTATGTGGCTTCCTACAAACATCAGTGGCAAAACAAAAAAAGAGAACAGTAATTTTTGCACATTTCTAACCTCTGGTATTTGACAAATAGGAAATCCCCGTTATATGAGAACCTGTTAGATTTCCACAATGGTGGTTGTCAGCAAATGGTTGCCACAATATTACACTGTCACGGTGTATATTTCAATAATTCATAAAATTCACAAAATTTGAGTCATTAATTTTTTTGTAATACACCCCGATTCAAAAAAAACAAATATATAATTTTTTGCTGGGCTGTATTCAAAATCCTCCTTTCTTGAGATTTTTATATTCGAAAATGGCTCTAGTTGCCAAATTATTTAGCAACATCAGACAGTACCTTTAACGAAAATATTTTTTGCTTTATATTTTTGGCAATTTTTTATTATACTCTCACTCTACCGAAACAAACTTCCCAATACTCACATGTAATCTATAAAATATCAACACGGAACTTATGATATGAATATATTAAACATCTGAAAGTTACAAGAAAGATATCAATATAAAATTGGCACCAAAATATCACTTATAACTTCCCCTTAACAAACAACCCTTCCCAAATTCCACCGATCGTTTAACCAAACCACCATTACCTACCCCCTTCCCCTACAGGCTTTCTTACCTTAACTACAACCTTCCCCCAAATGTCAAAGAATTTTTACCAACCCCACCAAGTACCTACCCTTCTCTCCACAACTCTTCTTAGCCTTAACTACACCCTTTCCCAATTTCCACAGCTAGTTTCCAAACTCCACCAAATTACCTCACCATGCCTCTCCACAGCTTTCCAAGCCTTTAACTAACAAAACCCTTCCAAATGTTTCCACAAAACAAAAACAACAAAAACAAAGATTAGTACCAACCCCCACCAAGTACACTACCCTTTCCTCCACAACTTTTCCTTATCCTTAACTACAAACCTTCCCCAAAAAGGCCGACTCAGAGATTTCCCGATGACGCTCACTTCAATTTCAAACAAATTGTAATTTTTGCATAAATAAATAATGCATGTCCAATATACTAACCACTGTGTGGAATAACTACGCTCAAATCTAAGTCGATTCAATAAACAGAAATACCAATCAACTTTTGTCCATAAAATTTCCCCCGGATCCGGAATTTTCTTTTGGTAGACATCCTATGCTGACTCTATACTGTAATAAATGTTTACTACTGAAACAAAAAATTCGATGTTACTTCAATTTGGGAATTACGCTTTTTAGGTGACTATCTTTAGGTCCTTGATTACTATTTTTTAATTACCAACAACAAAAAAAAATTATCTTTAAGAAATCTCTGAAAATCGCCTTTAACACAACCCTTCCACCTCCACAATGTCCCCCACAGATAGTTTTATTACCAAACCCCACCAAGTACCTACCCTTCTCTCCACAGCTTCTTAGCCTTACTTACAACCCTTTTCCTCAAATGTCCACAGATTATTACCAAACCCCACCAAGTACCTACCCTTCTCTCCACAACAGCTTTCTTTAGCCCTTCATACAACAACCCCTCCCTCAATGTCCACAGATTATTCACCAAACCCCACCAATTTTCCTATCCGCTCTCCACAAGCTTGCTTAGCCTTAACACAACCTTCCACAAATGTTCCACAAATAGTTCCAAAACCCACCAAGTACCTCCCTTCTTTTCCACATCCACAGTTCCACAAGCTTTCCTTAGCAAGCTGCCATTTTTTTCCTCCTTCCTCATTGATCTTGTTTGAGTCCGCTTTCTTCGTTCCCAGCGTCTACTTCTCGCCTTGCCTGCTCATACTTGACCCGATAAATGGAATCTGGAAACAGAGATCAATACTCGGTGACACTTGTGACCTTTCAGTGGAAATTAGTTCCATCACTACGTCATAATCGGAATCTGTCATGGATTGAATTATGGGCAGTGTTGTTTGATGTATGTTTTTGTATTTTATTGATTTTTTAGTTTTTTTGTTTTTTTTAATTATGATATTTTTTTTAGTCTGTGTTAGTCACTGTGGCCCCCCAGTTTGAAACTTGGAAGCCTCTTGTCTGGTGACTCCACTTTGTCCGATGGATACAAAATGCATTTATGTGGTGGTGACCCATTTAGGTTAGATATTTTTCAATGCAAGTCTGCATTACTGGTTTCACTGTTGAGTATTCCACATATTATACCTTACTACCCTCAGCAGGACACTGGATAACCATCACATTGTAGGCTTTGTCCTGAGGTTTTTTGACTGCATAATTTCCAAAATGGATTGACAAGCGGCAAACTCCTGATTTCTCATGGAAGGTTGTTGCTTTTCTGTTCTGTACTTTTTTTTTTTTTTACCTGAACAACAAACCAGGTAACATATCAACTAAATGGTGAATAAACTTTTCGGATCCAAAGATTTGAGAAGCAACCCTTTTTAGTTTGGGGTTGGGCAGAGAATAAGAGAGTATCAACCATACCTACCCTAATCTTTAATCATGCTGAATTTTGACTTTCCATCAAACCACATAGACTCCCTTCAGAATAATCAGCCTAACACTTTAGACTGTATTTAAATTATCAGTGGCTTATCCCTAACATGATTTGGAACCTTTCCTTTCAACATACCTAATTAAAGAACGTGAAGAAAAAATTCCTCAGGAAATGACAGACTTCCGCAGCCCAAGAGTAAATTGTTCACCGTTATGATGGCACAACCTTAAGTATATTGAAAGATTCATCAGGATGGTTCAATCAAACTATAGAATTCAAAATTAAATTCCAATTGAAAACCCACTTGTTTTTCCCCATATACAGTTTCGGCCAGTCCCTCTGCTGGTATCCTGCTTGCCACATTCCCTCCCTCAATTTGATTTGGTGGGTGGTTTGATCATCTTGCTGGCGTGTTTTGGACGCACCAGGCAGATACGTCTGATCATTGATGTGTACAAATGACTAAGTTGAAAAAGCGCCCCCGTCACTGTTATGAGTTTCTCTTTCGCGAGCAAACAAAACATCCAAAAAACCAAATCTTTACTAACAAAGGCCGCTCAGCCCACTGCCGCCAAACAAATCTCAGATTCTGGCACTTCACTCTCCCCTCACTCATCCCCCATACTTCAACATCTATTGAAACCATCATACTCAATTGGAATTCAACACATTCTTGCTATTGATGACTCAATATCCACTATGTTTGATCAAGAAGAATCGATTTGATCGGGAGAAAAGGAGGAAACAACAGGGAAACGAAAACTCAAATGAACAGTGGACAGGGGGCCTTTCACTTAAGTCCCCATTGTACAATCAATGATCCAGATGACTGTCGTCTGTTCTTGCCGTGACTCACAAAACTCCATCAATGTCTGTATCTAGAATGTGGGTTGGGCTGGTGCGTTGTACGCTTTGGGGGTGGGGGGAGGCATTTGTGAGTGGGGTGTGGGTGTGTGGGGTGTGTCTGTGGCTTGGGAGGGTGCTTTAGGTGATGCTACTCTAAGGGTGGCGCATCAGGGGTTGTTTTTTGTTTTTGGTTGTTTGGTGGATCCCTCTTGGCTGCGAAATGCTTCGGTAGTGTGGGAAAACACGTGAGTTTGGTTCAATTTGAAGTTGTGTTTAAGTTGGTGAATTATGTGTTGGAAATTCTTTGGTGTCTTGGGTCTCTTCCTTGGTTTTTCCTTCGTTAGTTGGTTAGATTGTGGGTTGTGATTGTTAAACTGGCCACTGGGGCCCGTGGTATGGGTCCCGGTTGACTGGGTGATACAATCGTGGGGTCTTGTGGGTGGGGTTTGGGGTTAGCTCAGTGGTGTCTTGGTATTAGTTCGCGGGGGTGTTGTATGTGTGGTGCCGGTAGATTTCCGTGGTGGTGCACTGTGTTGGGAGGGTGGTACTATTGTGTAGGCTTCCTCCATCCTTTGGTAGTTTCACTTTTAGTGAGTAAACGTGTCGATGAGTCTGTTTCATAATCACCGTCTCATTTTAACTGTGGTGGAACCTTATTAATTCTTGTTGGGGTGATGGAGGGAGACAGGTAAGCGTTGGGGTGTAGTCGGATTTGTTTCGAAAATTGGGTACCGAATTTGGGTTCCCCTTTAACCGGAAATTTGAAAACCCGGGGTTTTATTCCCGTTTTGGTCAAAAGTCAGTTTCGTCGATGTTCAAAGCATTGGTTCTCCAGTCAGTCATGGTGCAACCAACGTTATCATCTCAAGAATTTTAAAACGAGAAGCGTTTTGTTGTGTGGGGAACACAGAAAGTAATACTGACATCGTGGGTGGGGAGGGACAGCAATTATTCGGGTGTTTTTTCGTGGGTTTATCAGTTTTTGGTGTAAATATATTTTTTTAATTTTATTATTTATTGGTTTTTTTTGTGTTTGTTGGTTTTGTTGTGGTGTTGAGTGTGTTTTTGCTGGATTACGGATTTTTGGATAAGTATTGAGGGGGGAAGTGGTTTGTGGGGGTGTGTCTGGGTTCACCAGGTTTTTTGTTTCGGGAGCTTTTTTTAGAATGTGGGGGGTTGGGGTGTGAAAGAATGTTAGTAAAATTGGGAAAAATAGTTTGCAAAAAGTGGGAAATAATCATTCACTGAAAGTTGGGGAAATAATTTACTGAAAGTTGGGGAAATTAATTCACTGAAATTTGGCGAAATAATTTCACTTAAAGCAAACAAGCACATTTTTGAAGAGCACCCCCGCAATTTTCCAGTAATTGTGAGATTTTTGCACCGTTGCATTGGCAATGAATAGTAAACAATACCTGCGAACGGTAAAACTCAAAATTCTCGCATGTGTCGCACAGTGCGTACCAACCGGGGGGGGGGGGGGGGGCAGGGGCGGCAAGTTGCCCCCTCTGGCTCGAAAAAAGCTGGGACGATATGGTCCAAAATACGCATTTGTCATCTATCTTTGTGGGGAATGTTTGACCAATTTCGGCCTAAATTTTCGGGCAAAATTGGAATGAATTTTGGCTTTTTCTACGTGACGCATTTCCTTTTTTTTAAGTTCAGCCTCAATTGATGGAGCAAATCATACGCGCGGCCGATGTCTGACCCCTCTGCCGTGACGACTTGGAAATTTGCCCCCTTTGGATCGACTGCCTCAGTTTTTTAACCTGCCATGGCTGTCGCAAAGAAGAAATTTTGTTATTAGAATAATTAATATTGGAAATCTTCGATAATCATTCAATGGCTGCTAAAAACGTCTTTCCAATATGAAATAGCCAGGACATTGCACCTGTACGTGTATGCGCTCATGCCATAGTTTGTTGCTCCGTTGGTTCAGGAAAGTTAGAGATCATTTTGTGAGGTGGTACTATTTCATCATGGGACTTAGGACATAAATTTTTGGCGTTTTTCAGTCTAAGGCATTACTTACAATCAGGGACTCCGATTCTAATTACAAAATCGCTTTTTTATGACAAATATGCAGTTTTTTCATACCAACAAATACGAAAACAAACTGGGCAATAGGGTGCAGCCTATAGCCCCCATTTTAAAAACACTTCTGTATGATTTTTGTTCATAGCATAACTGTGTGCCACTATCAAAAATAAATACATAAAAAAACTTTCATCAAAATCGCGACATCGTCTTATGGGTCCACCGGTCATTAGAAAGTGTTCAATGAGCAATGTGCATTTTCATAAAGCAGCTATTTTGCCACATATACTTTTAATATGTGGCTTAATGGCTGCCATATTATAAATTGGCTAATAGTGTCCTATTTTGAAGGTTCCCAATCCCCTTTCTAAAGCCACTACCTTTAAACTTATAAGTCACACGAGAAAGTATGCAATTTCATAAGGCACATATTTTGAACACATATACTTTAAATGGCTTAAAATGGCTGACATATTATAATAGTGGTAATAATATCACCAAAATGTTGGCAAGACCCAATTCTAAAGCCACTGCATTTTTTTTTGCAAATGTCGCTATGGTATTAGATATTGATTTCTGCATCACAATAGCTGCCAAATTATGTTTACCCAGAGTAATATTCTTAAATGTTATTTAAACACTTACAATTGTATGAATTTCGAGTCTAATTTTATGGCATCAGTGTGTTTAATTTGCACTTTCGGAGATTCGGCAAGTTTTTGCGGTCTTGTTCACAACTTGGCATGCACATTTTTGGTTGTGCCTTTTTAGATCTGGATGCATCCAAAGTTCACACTGAGAAATTTACTCCGCTTTCTGCCGCAGTTGTTGATCACATTGATGGCACCAATGTTGGTCAAAGATTCCTGGTATGCAGGAGAATTTGATCAGTCGTCACATCTTCAGTGAAAGCCACTGTCTATTTGCAGGATGCGTAGAGTAAACCAAGATTCCTCATGACCAAGTCTGCAAGAGTTGTTGCCGAAGTAGTGTTTGTTGGAAATTCAGGCTTTTCGAATTTTAATACCACCCTCTTCTTAGGTGCTACAACTCTACTATGTGGGTTTCACTGCAATCAGCTGATCAGCCAGCGCACATCGCTTATCTGTGGGGACTATATCACTAACGGTGCAAGGGGGCGAACCATGGTCCCCAGTCAAATACCATACGCTTTAAAGCTCTGATTGTACTTGCAGAAACCTCTGGGTTTACAACCTCATACTTCAATAACTTGGGAACAGAAATGAGGTCATCCCATTGGGCATCAGCACTGAAGTTTTAGACCCGGGTATTCCCATAGAGACTTGTCAAATATTTATTTTTGTAGTTGGGACTTTTCCAATTATGTGGTAGACATATTGTGTTATCACTGAGCAAGTTATTAGAACTTGAAGGGTGTAGAAAAATGATTGACATCACATACAGTATTGATGTG
>JAMKCH010076498.1:0-52352 GCA_023653785.1 Ophioderma brevispina | reverse complement strand
ATGTCCTTAAAGTTTGGGTTAAGATAACTCTATGTGCCGTCACAAAAATGATGATGAAGATTGGTCTAATCCAGTGAGGTCTAAATTGGACAATACGAAGAGTGTATACAGGGCGGATCAAGGATTTGAAAAACGTCAAAATTTACGGGGGGCTGAAGGCTGAAAACTTGTCCAAAATGGGCTGATTTTGCAAGATTTTGCAGAATATTAAAGGGAAGCGCGCGTCCCCTCCTAGAACCGCGCCTGGTTGTTATATACATTTCATATTCGATCTTTAGGCAGTGTTAAACCCTAGTGCTTTGTGTTTACTCGAATTTCTGATGTTTGCACATTTTAAAATCAACCTGTTTTCTATCGGTACAAACAAAGGTTACCCAATGCAGACAAATCTGAGTTGTATTTTTCTTGGCCGATTTAAGCAGCTATTTGACCATTTAAAGCACAAAAATCCACATGGTCTTAACGGCGGGAATATAAGCACATTACAACGCCGTCAGACGAAAAGCGCAACATCGCGTCGCGCGGTAATTTTACTGCGTAATGAAGCGTGCGCGTGTTAAATTGTACGTTTGCGGCAAACGCATATGGAAAAACGAAAAAAATAATATTTGAAAATGTAAACAAAGCGCTACTTAGCCAGCAGAAATTTCAATTGCTGATGATTCTGGTTTTAGAGAGAAAAGATGTTTGATTCAATAGTGCAAAAAGATGTATTTTCATAACTTGCACAACATACTCAATTTGGAAGTTCAAAAGATAAGTTATTTGAGAAAGAGACAGCTTGAAATGGCGGAAAAGTCACTTTTTTACTAAAAACAGATTTCTTTCAATTCAATTTTCGCAAAAATTCGGCAAATTTCAGACAAGATAACTCCAAAAGTACCGAAGTAAAGGTAAGGTTTAACTTCATACGATAGCAATCGGTCTTCTCAGGGACGGTGTTCAATTTTCATTTTTCCATTTCTAACTAAAGATATTCTCCAATCTATACTCAAATTTGGAAAAAGAAAGGTAAAAATCCACTTTTTTGACCATTTTTCATTTATATTCGAAAAGTAAGCTCTATTTTCAAAAAATGGAAAAACATCCGGTCCCTAGACAAATGTGTCTTGTTTGTGAAAAAATAACATAAGAAGTAATAAAATTCAAATTTTTTTGTTATGCTGTTGAAAATTTTGGGGCAAAATCATGGTTTTTATGGTATGTTTCTCAAACTACGAAAGTTGTACATTAATTTGATGCCATCATCGGGTTCATCGTCAATTTCTTTCGAGAAAATGTATACTTTTACAGACAATAATCAAAGATTTGCGAAGTAACAAACCAAAATAGATACTTCGAAGATCAAGGTTACACTGCCCTAAGTGTTGGTTAACAGTAAGTTTTTAGCTGTTATTGCTAATGGAAACATATAATATATATATAGATATATATAAGAATATATGTTTATATAGAATCATAGGTGCTAAAGGGTACGCCACATTCACATTTTAAGTATTTTTTATAAATGCCATAGGCATATGAAGAAGAAAAAGTCAATTGGAAAGACAGAAAGATCAGGGAGTTGAAAAAAGCCTCAAAAGAGCACTCGCCGGAATCGAACCGTGTCACTTGCGTACATGACAAGTGTGATAAGCATCTACACCACGAGTCCCACACGGGCTGAGAAACGGCTTTTGAGGTGATATAGCTATATAGCTATATAGGTGGCGCCGCGACGATACATATACTGCCAGTATATATAGAGCTAGTATGGGGATTTGGGGTGATTGAACGCGACTTGAACGCGGTCCGTAAGTTTGGGGCCAGAGTACAACGAACGTAAGATATTCTCACGGTCCAGTCGTTTTGTCGATACTGAAAATTACACCTTGAATTAAACTAAAAACTATACAGTGTCGATAGTGGCTTCTATATCCTGTAAATAAAGATATGACCTTTCTGTAGCACACCCGGGATTGGCACAATCAGCTCATTTTTTTTCTCGATATTTCGATTTTGGTTCTGGTTGATTTAATGAGGTTGGGTTCCTTTATCAACGACAATGCCCGACTCTTCTCGTCTGAGTGAGGGCACAAAAGCCGACTTTTTGCAGAATGACGCCTCGTCATATAACCGTGAGATTAAAGTACTACTCCCAGGACTGTGCAAGTCACCCTATCAAAGCCTGATCTTAATGCTTTATATCGCACGTGGAGGTCAAGAGTAGGGCCGTGGTCATTCACACAGATATGGGTTTTGCGTCAGTAACTCTACATCTAAAAAAATCATTTAGAGTCCCCACAATATATGCTAATAGATTCTCCACTATGACCAAATCTCATCCTACTTGGATGGAAGTTTTTGGTAATTTAACTTACGTTGGAAAGATCACATCGCGAGTTACAAACAATCTGTAACAAGTTCCGTTCAGTGGTCCATCAGGCACAGATTTAAGGCGCTGTTCCACAGATATGGTCAATCCCGCGCTTACCAATCTTTAGTCCACCAAAGCTTGTCTCGGTGCTCGGCTGCATGTATACCTTTCACTGTTTGAAGAACGGCACCAAATTGTAAATAGAGTCCAGCAGTCGCTCTGCAGTAAGACTTGCTTCATATAGTATTCATAGAAGCCAGTGTGACTCATATTTTCACACCTCAATTGCTCCTCGTAAAAATTGCCGTATTAATTACCATACTAAATAAATTTTTTATAGGATCACACACAACCGGGATAATATTTGATCGCAGATTCTCTTACCCGACCAACCAGAGCATACAAGAACTGCCACATCTACTTCATATAATGCAAATCCCAGTTAGTTCTTCCTCTATCCAATAGTTTTTCCCCCTGGACTATGCACCTCCCCCTGGAATTGCCTTACGGTGACAATTCAATTTTGACAAATCCCATCTTACAAGAACTTAAATCATTCTTAGGATTTATTTCTCTAATCAATGCAAGTGCCCATCCCAGCTGTATATTCAGGTCATCAACTCTGATGTGATTGCGGGTTAGTACACCCAAAAACGTTTTGTCGGAGTAATAATAGATCCAGATCCAAGGTCAACCATTTTTCAGTGTCAAGTACTGTATAGCATGATTTGTCGTTGCTTCAACTAAAAAAAATCTTAAAAACCAATTCGGTCTCACAGACAAGGTGACTCAAGCCGAATGCATTCATGCTTTTGTTTGGTGCTTCATCCATTTTCACTTTGAATTTGGTTATCATGTTTAATTTTCTTTTTACCCGCGGCATAGTCCCGCCCTGTCCAAGCAAGATCCTTTCTACTGTATACAAGGCTTTAAAATGCCGGGGGACAAGGGGCAATTGTACCCCTGCTAAAAGGCCAAATATGCCCCCTGGTTCGGAAAGCAAAAACGTCAGTCCTGTGTACATTTGTATAGACCAAGGGCAATAACATGTTAAAACCCAATAATTGGCTCCGGAACTCTGAAATCCTTATTCCAAGCCCTGCATGTATCTAAAATATCTTTAGGTGACTGTGAAATGCCCTGGGCCAAGTGGACTTGTTTTGTGTCTGATCCCAAAAGGTCTTTGCATAGTTGCTGAATCATATTTTTTTAAGTATAAATACCTTTAAAAATGCAATAACCGAAGATGACAATTTTCTCTAAATAGTTCAACCATGTCTGTAGGTTAAAGGTCATAATTATGACCAAAACTATTTGCCTTGTGGCTTTCACAATTGTTAAATTTTGTGTTCCAAAAAATTTGTTCACCTCTAATCATGGCTTGCCACTTGGACATTCTCCCCTAAGAAAACTGTGCTTAATAATAAACCTTTTAGGGGCCATTCTTTCCGGGATGGTCACGAGCAAAACGTACCGGGGAGATTTTTAATTGCCTCCCATGCCAAAGCAAATAATCTACAAAAGTGGAAACAATTATTTTTGGTTAGATCTGTGGCCAAACACTAACCAAGAATAATTTTTCCACTTCACTAATTGGTTGTTTTGTATGGATGCAATAAAGTTTGGTCCACATGTGGACCGTGACTTCCCGAAGAATTGGCCCTTTACTTAATTAACTTACTATTTTGTGATGCCCTGTTGAAGACTTGAGTGTGGTTTATTTCTAAGGCATCCGTGAATACACCCCAGTTCAAAGCATAATTTACGGTTGGTTTGATAAAAAAAAATGAATATTTAATTTTCCCCATAGGCTTACACAGTTAAGAATACCCTGTCCATTTCTGCACACAGGCCACGAATGAATGTTGAGCAAAGTCAGCAAACTTGAAGCCTAATTGCCAACTCTCATTCCCAACAATGGGAAGCATACATCCAGCAACAGTGTTCATGGGGCTGCTTGCGCTTTGGCCGCTTGATGTGCATTTACGTCACTCCGCAATCATGTCAGAATCACTGCGGTGACCCAAGCGGCAAAGCGTAAAGCCCAATAAATCGATCTCCTTGCTGCTCGGGCTGCCGCACTGCCCAAAGCTGCACATCGCATTGGTTGATTTAACGTTCCAACTCTGGAGCGGTGGGCTCATGACGTACTGTAGTTCCAATCGACAGCCCCGGCTTGATATCCTCATCTTGCAATGACGTACAACCACCGCGCTTGCGCAAAGCGACTGACAGGACGGTGTATTTAATCACCTTTCCATCCACCATGCTAATTATGACACCCTGTGAGTGGTGAGGTTTCTCACAATGAAGGCTTAAACCTCTCCCATTGTAGTGGTGCAGTGGACCTGGCAAATAATGCATGCTCCCTAGCATTCTCATTATAATGGGGTTTATGCTTTAATCCGTATAGGCTTGATTGATTTTTTATATCCCCAGGTCTTATACACGAAGGAGACTTAGGTGTCTCTGATGATTAATGGTTGTGTAGGTCCCTCCCTAGTCCAATTGCACAAAAACTGGTGTGTTGGAATTGGTGATTGACAATTACAAAGTGAAAGGTCCGCCCATCACTTGAAACATCGTGGCAGCTGGCCGTGGCGAGTGAATTCAGTATTCTGCCACCCACCATCCAGCAACATGCAGATCAATTCCATTGAGGCTGCCAAATTTATTGGGTGGTGGCACAATTTACAAAACTCTTTCTTTCCCCGGCCAACCATGGGGTAGGGCTTTCCCCACTGTAAGTATCACTACTGCACAGCTAGTATGTTACCGACACAACATTTGATAATATAATTTATAAGAGAATATTGACAAGGGACTCTTTCTCAAATGACATTTCAACCATAGATTTGTGGCAGATTGATGAGGTGCTTGGATAAATAAATGAGGAGTCTCCCTTTAATTAGTGTACTCGATTCCCATTGCAACCTCCTCAACAGCGTTCCCGCCTTATTCAACCAACGACCCACCTTGGTTTATAATATACTTGATGATGCCAGACGTAAACGTAGACGTTTAGAGAAAATGTGTGTAAAACTAGAAATAGTGTCTATCTGGATGCATACACTGTACAATCAGCAGTGACTGGTAAACTCACTCATCATGCTAAGAAGGTTTATTACAGAGAACAAGTAGAAAATGCTAACAACAAACATGTTGGCTACTCTGAATAAGCTTCTGAACCCCAAAACTAAACAACTCCTAACTGTTCAGCTACTGAACTAAGTACCTCATTGCCAGGTTTTTCAGCGACATGGTATACAAAATCAGACGGGCCTGTAATTAATCCAGTTCCAACTCGCATAATGATCCCAGATCGGGACCAATACTTGATGAGAACCTCGTTCCAATACATGTTGTATCCAGTCACTGTGGAAGAGTGAACCAAGGTATAGTGCAACTCCATCAAAAATCCTGTTCCGTAGACAAACCCATGCCATGGTGTTACGTAAGAGAAGTTGCAACTCGGGCTGAGCCATTAACCTGATCATTAACAGTCTAATCCCACTGGTGTTTTCCCAGCTCGCTTCCGGGAAGCGCACGTTACACCCATTCTCAAAAAGCCTTCCCTAACACAAGAGGTGCTCAAAAACTATCAACTATCGACCTGTGTTCAATATTACTGCGTGTTCTAAGTTCATGGGAGAAAATAGGTGGTCCCAGATAAAAGGATCATCTTGTCTCAATTGACTTAAATGAGAAGTTTCATGTCACTTATCAAGAACGACACAGCACTGAAAACGGCACTTCTGGGTCTGTTCTGCGTGGCAAGACCGATATAATAACCTCAATACAATTCACAACGTAGGCAGTTGCTATTGTGCTGCTATAGATCTTCTGTTCTACTGCGCGTTTTGATACTGTTGATCTGCCATTCTTCTTTGGCAGTACGTTACGTGATACTTTCAAAATTCAAGGCACTGCTTTAAAGTGGATTCGGTCTATACCTGCATACCCGCTCTTTTTCGTTGGTTCGCATTGGGATGCAATTTCAACATGCATCATCTCCCTCTCGGTCTTCCTCAGGGTTATGTGGTTCGTGCCTCTCCTTTCTCTTTTCATAATGTACACCTACTGTTTCGCATCAATCATCCGGAATCACAATATTGCTACCACATGTATGCTGATGGTGTGCAGCTCTATTTGACATTGATCCTAAGATTGATGCTGATGCCAACTGCTGTCAAAGCCTCCTCTTTGTATTGATGAATCAGTGAGTGGATGTGCTGTAACAAACTCAATTGAATTATGAAAAGACAAATTTTTTCACGCATGTTCATCCTATCTACACACAGTCGCCTCAAAGAATATTCCAATCAGGGTCGACAGTGGATTTTCCCCATTCCTCAGCAATTAAAGAAACCTTGGTTTTGCCGTGATTTTGATCAGACAATGTCTAAGATCGGAAACATGTAAGGTCATCATTAAGTCTGTTACTTCCACCTATCGCAATATTTACTGGAATCCGCCGTTTATCACTTTGGAGTTGCATCATCTCCGTACCCGTTCACATATTTATCTCGCATTGGGATATGCAATTCACCTTTTGTATGGACACTGTGGGCCAAGATCGAGTAACTTCAGTTTTGTCAGAAGAAGCGCAGGCTGGTGGTTCAGATCTGATAGAAGGACACCAGCCATACCCCTCCTTAAAGAGCTCCATTGGCTACCAATTAGTGAGCGCGTTGTCTTTTAGCTTATGCTTCCTTAATTACAAGGGCATTGCTGGACAATGGGCCATCTTACTTTTTTTTTTTTGTGGGGGGTCCGAATACCATCTCTTTGTATATTCCTGCAGGCCAGGATTGCGTTCTGCGGGTGACAAGACGCTCCTCACCGTTCCTCCCCGCACAAGAAGGTCGTGGGTTACAGGGTTTTCAGCAATGCGACCCTAGCCTATGGAACTTTTTGCACTATCTCTGATTGGCCACACTCCAAGTCCATTGTTATTTTACGAAGCTCTTTATTTCGATCTATTTCGTACGAGTTGATCGTGAGCTTAAATTAGTTTATTTTATTGGCCTCACATCGGTATTTAATTGTGCAGCTGTTTTTCTTTTTATTTTATTCGATGTTAATTACTTATGCGGAAAACAAAAAAGAGTTGCCACGAGAGAAAGAAAGGACAAAAATTTGAATAGGCGTGAGAAAACAAGAAGGGAGGGAATGGTGGCTATGCTTGATCGGAGGGGGGAACGGAGGAGAAAAGAAGGTTGAATTGCCGTGGGAGGAAAAGGAGGAGAAACTAGGTGTGGAGAGAGGAGGGAAGAGCGAAAGAAACCTCCCTGTGTCAATGCTTTTACATACCTTTTCTATACTATATTTTAGGCTTAAATAGAATTTAACTCTCTATTTATTTGTAACCAGCGCTTATGACCTTGTATGTTGCGAAGCGCTAACTGTATCATCAAATGGCCGTATGTAATCTATTTCAGATTAGTGGGTTTGGCCATGTGTGACCCACTGGACACACTGACCCCTGAATCAATTCAGGCAGATTTTTACGGAAATAGTGCCTTTATTCCGTAGCATTCATCAGGGTCATGTGTTCCGTGGGGTCACAAAATGGCTACACCCATAAACAAGATGGCATGCAGGTCATATTTACTGTTGATAGTGTTACAACCTCGGAAATTATACACTCATGACACTAGCCAAATTGATCTGTCGAAAGCCGTTTCTCTTCCTAAAACCTTCGTAACCTATCCAACGTTTTTCTTCAAAGTGGATCAGGGTGATTAAATTCATCATATGAGCCTGTGTTTCAAAGTGATCTGAAACATTGACCTTCTTTAGCCCACCTCTAATAAGAAACACTTTCTTGTAAGGTTCAACAACCCATGGAAACATGTACACTGTACCATGGCAGTCAGTGTTTAGTATTAAAACTAATTAAAGCTTTCAATTTCTATTCTCTTCCAGAAAGACATAGTTGACACACACACAACATAATTCCTTCTTGTCCCTAACAACCACTCACAAGGGACAGGTCCCCATTTCCCACAATGCCATCATCCATGCCATACAAGTGTGCGAGAACAGGATGTCCTCAATCTCGTCCTGGACTTCCTGGAGATGCGTTCCCTCTACATGTCCATGCGTGCCTTTTGAACGAGAGAGCGGAACTGTGTCAATGGCCTGTACTCTGATGAGGCACTGTTTCTGAGGCAGCTTATACTGGATGTCAGTGGGGACGATGTTTTTGGGTTTTTTCAGCCCCTGGACAAGCATCGCAATGTTGATGCAAGAAGGTTAGATCCCTTATTCTAAGGTAAGATAAGCTAACCCATGCATATCCCTATCCCTGCCCAGTTTCAACACAAGACAGCAAATCAGATACTGAATTCCAGAACGTGCATGTCAAAGCACTGCACAACAATTAACATCTCCTTAAAAGCCTATTTTTATCAGTGGAATGGAAAAGCAGTTGGGATTCTGCAGGGTCCTTTCCGGAATCCCTGACGCAATGCTCATAATTGTTGTGGCCGTATAACTTCCAATAGGCAACAAGTGGCAATTGGGTTCCAAGAAGTTTCTTTCCTGAGCACAGGAAAAGCACGTTGTTTGCTTTTTACATTTTGTTAAGTTAGACTGAGAGACACTATTAGGAAAGAAAAAGAACACGATTGCCCTTTGATTTTTTCTGTGACCAGTTAATTTAAACTCCCTCTCGTGGCTCGCCTGGGGGGAGGGGGTTTTTAGTGGAAAAGGGGTACGGTGGATGTGCGGCCGAAAAGGATTGCATTTTCAGCGATTTGGCATATTGACTGTTCCTTTTCTGCAATGGTATATGGAAAGGGTTTGCAATTTCTGTTGCAAGTGATTTCCAATGGTCAATTTTTGACCCAAAAAAAAAAAAGGGTTTGAAGAATGTTTACAAACCGACAATGTGAAAATAGTTACTGCCAAAGATGGCAGAATGGCTCGAAAATACATTTTCAAACAGTTCGTTTTCTCTCAGCCTCTAGGGCTTTTCGCCCCCAAAACCTCCACCAAAGCAGGTATATGGATGGGTAGCAAATCTGTCATTTTTGGTATATTTTCGGGGTAGTGGTTCAAATACCCAGCCGCACATCCCTCCCCAAACCAAAATTGAGAACCCCCCCCGGATCTGGATCAGCAATTAGCATACATGTAGGCAAGCAAATGAAATCACTAAATGTCTGACTGACATGCAAAGATGGCACTCTCCTTGCCTGTTGGGCATTTACCTTTTAAAACACAAAACAGAAACAATTGTCTATGCGTGTCAGCTAGAAAATAACCTCTCAGAAATCTTGGCATTCCACAACTTCTGTCACTCAGAAAACAAATAAAACGCCTATTGGGGAAGAATCTCTCAGAAAATTGTGGGAACCCAACTGCCTTCATGTGTAGTACGTGGTTTAAGGCAATTAAATCGCTGTCAGAATTTCTCAGGCAAGCAGAACGCACGCAATGTATTATGCAAATTAAATCGCGGTATAGGCACACGCCTCCCAACCAATTACAAATTGTGTGACATTTGATAAGAACTTATTTGTGCTTCCGGGTTGGCGCACATAACGCTGCGCGTACCCCAATTTTGCCTGAGAAATTCTGACAGCGATTATAGTCCATGTAAGAAGGTAGGAGGATGTGGTCAGTCAGTTAGAGAATCATATAATGCCGTTTGGAAAGTGACAACATAACCTTTAGATTTAGTGCAATGTGCTTCTGTGGCTTAGTTGGTTGGTCTACCGGCCAATTCTATTGGTTATACATTGGGTTATATGGTGTATTTAGCCAATCAGAGACATGGTTAGAAAAGCTTCAAGGCTTGTTCATATATATAGGTTTATTTAGATTGGTTACTCGGAGGTAGCTATATCTTGTAATGAGCCAATCAAAGATAGTATAAGAATGATGGTAGCCCTCAGGGGGTTAGAGTATTGTACAAAGGTTACTGGTTCAGATACAGCCAGGTGCAATAGATTTTCTTTCAATATTTTTTCTCTGGCTTCTGCAGGAAAAAATTTAAAAAAATTTAATTGATGTCCACACTAAGTCGTGAACTAAGTAGTGTACTTTCAGTATAGCAATTGCTTTGACCTGATTGACTCTTTGCAGACATAAATTCCTGGAAATGCTATGCATGAAAAGCGAGGACCTTGCCCACCTCCAGATTGAGTTCTCCATCGATGAAGTCGTCGCTTGCCTCAACGAATTGGAACCCTACTGTCCATCGAAAGAGGATTACAGTGGTCTCTGCCTACTCTTGACCCTTCCACGCCTCTCAGACCACGCCACCTACAAAGACTGGAGCCCATCGAGCGCACGAGTGCAGTGCTTCAACGATATCTACCCACTTGTGAGCATCTTCCTCCCAATTGACAAGAACTTGGATGAAACTGAACATACAGCAAGCAAAGATAGATTAGTACAGTTACTTTTGAAAGGTATGATGTTTGAAGCCTGTGTTGACTATTGTCAACAACAGGCTACGGCAAAGGATATACACGATTCCAAGCTGACCTTACGAGGAATGTTGACAGGATCAGATGCTGACGATGCAGATTTAAGTTTATTGTCTTGGTTACAGAGCATTCCACTGGGGACTTTTAATTGTCCATTTGAACAGAAAAGTTTAGATTTAACTGTGAAGAAGATAGTTAAGCCAAGCACATCATGGTCAGAACAGATCATGACCCCAATGACCCCAACGCCAAGTAGTAAACAAAGAATGTCGCCCTCGCCTGGTACGCCAACGTTATACCGTGGACGCCCTTGGTCGTCTGGTGCAAGAGCACTTTCCCAGTCGTTGAACCCCACACTAGAGGCAGTACTATCTGGCCAAGGGAAGAAAAAAGATGACAGTCCCGGGATTGACCCCACTCTCTTGTCACGTTCCTTTGCCACTTTCCACTTGCCCACGGGCATGTCCCCTAATACATCACTACCGACGCTTTCAGAGGACGGGGAGAAAACCTCACCGCAGCAGCCTGTGCAGCAACCTGCATTTGGTATGGTAACACCCCCAAGAGAACATCAATCGCCACGGCAACAAGCCCAGACGCCTCCACAGGTAAGAGCAGAAAGCCTTCCCTTCTGCTTGTGTGTCTGTTTCTCTATTTGCTTGCAGTTTTCCTTTAAAGTGCATTTCTTGATCCTAGCATCTCCATTTTTATGTTTATGGTTCAGTAGATATCCTCAAGGAAAGGTTATTTCCAAAATTTAAGTTGATTCTGATGGTGCATTTTGATATTTATTATGAGCAAATGCTTTTATCAAGCCACTGTGTTGTAACTTCTGTTGGTTTGCAGACAGATAATATAAAACTACAAATTGATTTTAGAGTAGATCAAGAGTACATAAGATAAGAACTTACTCTGGTCAATGGTTTCAAATGATATAAATCTTGTTTTTGTTAAGTAAGTTAGGGATGAGATTGTGGATCATGAAATGCCCCATTAAGATGGAACAATTGCTCACATTTTATCACCTTTCAGGTTGAAAACTGAAGTCTAGATACCAATTTAGGGGAAAAATTTAATAAATAATATGGTCCAATTGTTAATTACCTATGGTCACTTTGTTGCTGCAGTCCGTGAGTAGATTTATATTATGCATGGTAAGTTATTGTAATTTGTTAATCTTTTTCTTCAATTTTAGACCACATTAGCAGACATGAGAAATTCTTCAGCCGATATGTACCAAGAATTTAGGGCATCTAGGGAGCGTGTTGCCAGGGAATTAGAACAACAAGAGAAGCAAAGGCAATTGCTCCAGCAGCAACTCATGGGTGGTAGTACTGGGGACCCAAGGGACCAAAGGCGGAGCCCTGCGGTACCCAATACTACACCGCCTGAGGCTGTGAGAGCACCCCCTAGCCAGGTAAGTGGACCTTGATGTATGTGTGATGTGGGTGAGTGATAGTTGCTGTGAAGTGGTCACTGTCAAAATCCCTGTAGAAATAGTACTTGCCATTTTTTGTGTCTTGCTAAAAAAAATTGCAGTAGTTTTAGCCTTGTAGAGCATGACATATACAATGCTGTGAAAAAAGATATATTTTTGCAGTGCATTCTCTAAGAAATGAGAGTTCTCATCCAAAGTTTGCATTACCTTACATTACACCCTCATTATCCCAAAATGTATAGTGACTGCTGAATGGAGAGATAGAACTTTACCAGGTCTGCTTGTTGGTGCTGTCTACCTAATATATGGTCACTGTTGGTTATCCTCAGATGGACTGCTTTATAGAGGGTTGTGTTGCAGTTGTATTAGAGTTGTGTCTGAAATAGGTTCGATGTCACCATTCAAATGAAATTGTTTGGCAGAGAATGGTTCAAAGCAATCCCATTGATTATGGAAGCTGAAAAACAAGTGTAGTAGTTCAGAAATCATCCACAATAGTTCACCGATTTTGCAATCCCTGCAATGCAGTGTAAAATGAGCTGAAGATGTCTCGCTAATGAAGTTAGGCATACTTATCATGGGTGAAACTCTGAAGTTCCTTTCCCTATTTACATGAAGTGAAGGTTTGTGATGTCATCTGCTTACATTACATTGCATTCTGGGATAGGTGAAATCAGTCAATTATGTTGTGATATGTTCTGGGTAGATATTAAGATCAAAGTGTGTTGCCATGCTGTTAAATGGTAGTGGTAGCTGTCACATGACCATATTAAGGAGTTTGGGTCATATATCAACTTTTGGCATCGTTCCAAGCCTCAATATCTTCCGAAATGACTTCCACAGCCTCAAGCGTCGATTGCCCGCGCTTAACAAACAAGAGCGCACATCCCGCGTAGCAAGAGTTTTTTACGCAAAATGAAAACATTCTTTACGCACGGGCGTGCAAGTAGGGTGGATACTTGGGACCTTTGAACAAGAACCATCCTTTCCTTTATTGTCCTTTTGGTCAACACTGGTTTCTTCATTGTGTTTCTCCCTGGCATCTTGGAGGCAGTAAGGAATGGGGGATGGGAAATTTGCCCTCCCCATAACTAGAGCGTTGTCCGCACATTTGTCTCGAACAGAGACTTGTGGCTGTCCCCTTAGTCTCAGCAGTAAAATTACCCAAATTTACATGAATTTTGTGATTATTGTTAGTCCTCCATTTCCTCCACAACATATATAATTTCGGGTGCTTTCACTGTTTGAAAAATATTAAAATATATATTGATTAGTTCAATACGTAATAATATAGATATATGCGAGTCAAGCCCGATACGAGACCTCACTATGCTTAAACTGCGCAAATGGTGCCTATGCATTATTTTTTATTATTTTTGGTAATTCGTACTTTATAATCAGATAGAGAAAAAGCTTTTAGCTTTATACCCAATGTTCCGAATTTGGGTTCGGTATTCATTTGTGCTGGAAAAATGTTTGTTGCTTATTTGTGGGGACGGTGGATGGACCCTTCGAATAGTGTTGTCTTTCCCATATAGTTCAGTATTTTGTTTGAAATAGTCCTGTTAAATTCGAGTGGTCATGTGAAGAATCCTCATTGACATGTCGGTCTTTTAAGACAAAATCTATCAAAACCCTAATATAATAGGTCTAAACCGGGAGTGATGCCGCCTCTCCTGTCACAAACTGCAGAATATAGGAATTAACAAAAAGTATGATAACACGAAACTCGGATTCAGAACATAAACGATAAAAAAAGGTGAAAGCGAATGTTGTAGGCCTAAATCGAAAGAATCGATACTCGCTGGTCACGCAACACTCAGAGACACGCACTCAACACGTTGCGTATTATTCTGCGTTTTTTGTCAGAGCTGTACGCACTAAGATGTCGCAAGGGTTCATTTTTTCAAGAAAAATCAGGATTTTCGCATGAATATCTCAAAAGGGTACTCGGTGACCCCATGATTTTTTTGTTTTATTAGAAAGCTGACATGAGTGCGCAACTTATATAAAAAAATCACAACAAAATTATGGCTAAATTTTTAGCTATAACCAAAAATATCCTCGAAAAAATGATTTTTCCATAGACTTATGTAGTTAATTTTGGCGAAAAATGTGTATTTTGTGATGGTTTTAACTCAAAAGTGACATCGGTGACCCCCGATGTTTTTCTTGAATTTTTCGATCATATCGATGAAACCGTATTTATGCGAAGTTTGAAAGGAAAATTATGGCGGGAAGTATATAATGACCCAAACCCCTTAACACCTCTAATGCACACAAAGGCAGCATTTTATAATACCTGCCACATGTATTGATCGAGATCTCGATCACTTGAGCACAGTAAGTGTTAAGGTTTATAATCTCTGGTCCCCTCACCATAAAGTTTGAAACAGACAGCCTACAACAACCCCTTTAACACTAAATTTACAAGCTTGTCCCTAACCCCAAAGTTTTCGCTTCCACTACCACTGAAATGTAAATAATGAAAATGCACAAGTGAGAATTTATCTTTACGCATACCGGATAGCATATAACTGTAATTGTGAACACTTCTCGAACATCAACGTAATGTTGTAGAGAACCAGGGGGCAGGACATGACCTGCTTTGACTTGCCATTGCTGTTGAAATGCAACCTTGACTAAAAGTGTTGGTTATACACGACTCCATTTAAAGAACGCCATCACTTAAAAAAGCAGGTGCAATGAGAGTTTCATGTCAACCCATATGTTGCTGTGATATGTAGTGATTTCAATTTGTTAGACACTCTCAATAAGATTCCCTACTTTTATTATTTGGTTTACAGTAATAACTTAACATGATAACAAAAGGTGATTTGTGTTTGCTTAATTCAATAGAACACATGGATGAATTTGTATTTGCTCCTATACGAAATTATGATTCACAATTTTGTGTACCAAAGAAAATGGTTCTCATCTAATAATCCTTATAGATGGGGATATTTCTAATGATAAAGCTTTCACCATGCCAAAATCATAATTTTCACAATTTTTTCTCGGGACAACCTGTTTTATTGTGAAATCTCTCGTTGCCCTTTAACCTACCCGTACAGGTCGTTTTTTGCCGACCAACGGCCCAAATGCACGGGTGCAATTTAGTTTTTTAATAACAACGGCCCAGATCAACGGAAACAAATTTTGCGTTTCACTCATTGCATCTCGCCGTTTTTCCCGCACAGCAATAAGTAGCGTAAAGTCGTTAACAGGCCCAGATGCAACGAAGAACATCGCTTAATTTTCCCGGAAGACGGCCCAGATGAACGAGGAACATCGCGTAATTTTCCCTTAGACTGCCTATGCACAACGAGGAACAATCGGGCGCCTCTTTCCGGAAAGACCGTCCCAGATTCAACGGGGAACATCGCGTGCGAATGCAATGAGAATAGGATGCCTAAATAAATAAATAAACTACAAACATAATACTTGAATGCGTACTGCAACACTGATCTGCATGAAATCTGTAGCTTATAGCTCGCCATTCATGCGTGTCGTTATACGCTACGTCATAGTCGGGCGTGGCGCCATTATGCTACGTCATGCCCCCGGTTTAAACCGTCAATGATGCGTTTATGCAGAATTAAAAGTAGCTTATTATATTTCGATGGTGGCGCTATCACCATCGATAGTCGAAATTGTCTCTGGGCATTAACATTTGTCCACAGTGTCACCCCACCCTCCTGATGTAAAGCATTGCGCCTTCTGCGGGCAAATCGGCCGAAATGCAGTGAAAAGCATTTTCCCGGGAATGACGTCCCAGTGCAACGAGGAACATCGCGTCCAGTTTCCGGGAAGAGCGCCCAGATGCAACGAGGAACATCGCGTCATTTTTCCGTAAAGACGGCCCAGATGTCAACTGAGGTGGCAATTAGAGTCATTTGCGCGACAAAAATAGTTGTTGACGGCCGAGATGCAACGAGAAACATTTCCCGAATCCGGTACAACGTTTTCGTTGCACCGCATGCGTCTGGGCCGCGTGTTAGGGTTAATATGCAAAGTAGCTGCCCTAACATGTTGACATTACTGAAGCTGGAAGCTAAATGCAGTTACTATATAGGTACACTTAGCATTGATTAGTACAGGTCTCACAATAAGCTAAATGCCAGAGTACCATAGGACAAACCTCCGTATTTGTTCAGGAGTTTTTAGCAAAGAGGTTGTATTGGCTTTAGACATACTTAGGTATGTAAATACCATGCTTGCCTTAATTAGCAGAAATGGCAAAACTTGGTTATTTGCAATCAAGATCTTTAGATCGTTGAGGATGTAGTGGGAATGTGTTAGCCCAGATGGCGATGTCCAACCATTGGTGTCACAATTTGAACTGCATGATTCTTAAGTCTCATATAGGTGCAGGCGCAACATCCCAAACCAAGAATTAATGTGTGAGAGGGAGAGAGCGTGCTGAACAGAGAAGAAGAAATATGGCATTCTTGCATGCGTACTATGACTATATGCTCATTAAAAAGATTTCATGCGCAGTTTGTCTCGCTCGAACATGTTCAAGACAGAGACTTCATATTAATAACTTTGTATTCTTTTGGTCAAAAATTTGTTAAATTATCTTATTGAAAGTTACAGCTTTATTTATCACATTGGTCAGAAGAACACTGATCCAAAACTTGATCAGATTTGTTCAGTTTGACCTTATAGACTCTAAGTTAGAGGGTCACTAAAATTTGTTAAGGTTCTTTCTAAAAATGTATCATTGCTGAGGCTTTTACTAATGAGATGATGTAGTGTAGCTTTGTCCATGACAAACAAGTATATAGTGTTCACCAATTTTGATCACTGCTCATCTAACCCTAACCCCACTCGGGTTCTAGGTGAGGGACCCTGAAGGAGTGAGGGGGAGGGGAAAGAGGGGAAGGGACAAGAAAAGGCGCAAATTTGGGTTGGGAAGGATTCGAACCCAGGGCCCTCGGGCCCCAGCCCCATGACCAGGGATAGCACGCTACAGCAGTGTCGCTGGCCCAGTCAGCGATTCGAGGCCCTATGAGTCATTGGTTGATGACGTCATCGCTACTTTCTGGATTTAGTGCATTTTCATCATTCAGTGTGGTGAGCTTTTGTGAGATTTAGTTGTGTTAGGGTTATTTTATATGGAAAAAAGAGCTTAAAACTAACCCTAACCAACCTCGGGTTCAAGCACTTTTGTGAGATTTTAAGTTGTTTAGGTTATAGGGCTGTTCCTGGAGGTCAACATGGAGGTCACTTTCAAGAGCAAACTCAAAGACCAAAGTAGACAAGCTATCATGTTCACTCAGTTTGCAATGGTTGACTTTTGTAGATTAGTGAAAGGTGAGGTTTTAACGTCACAATAAGTTAAACTTCAAATGCTCAGAAAGCTTACAGTGGCTGTGCAATGATACATATCAGTGGCATACCGACCGGGGGGGCAGGGGGGCAAGTTGCCCCCCTCTGGCTCGAAAAGCGGGACGAATGGGCCAAATGTGCATTGTTATTCCCTCTTTTTTGGGCAAAAAATTAAAGTAAATCGACAAATTTTGTCAAATTAAGACCTAATTGGAGAAAGAAAATCACCGGAACGATTTACAAATTTTGCCCCCTCTGGTGTGACGACTTGGAAATTTGCCCCCTCTGGGTCGAATTGCCTCCGGTACGCCAATGAGTACCATCTTGTCTCCAATAAAGGGGGGGGGCATAAAGTCTATGATGTTCTCTCCCTGTGACCTTAAGTTGTGGGGTTTAAAAGAATAAAATTGGGTGACACCCACAAATATGTTCAAATCATTCATAACAATACATAATATGTATCCAATGGCCTCCCCTAAAACACATTTTGGAAGGTCAGAGTGTCTCTTCCTGTGACCAACAGTTGTGGGCGTCAAAGGTCAAAACAGGACTAAATTTGCAAGTGTTTTAACTTCTAAAAATAGCTCATTTTCAACAAAGCTTAAAATACACCATTGGTGATCGATCTTTGTGACCTCTTGCATAAAAGGGTCAAGCATTATTCCTGAAACCTTTCCAGACATGGTCAATTAATCGGGCGATGAATAGAGGTTTGAGATCTCTTTGAAAATTGTTTAATTACATTTTTTTACAAAATGTGTTCTTTCGGGAAGCGCTACGCACGCCGCCCAGAAACCCCACGCAGGTCGCGCATGTCTTCATGGCCACAGGTTGGACAATATATAGTCTGAAAATCCTCATTGTTAGATTAACTCCATATTGATATTATTTCCGTTGGTTTATGCATGTGCTGCGCATGAAGTGGTCACATTTAAAACTATCTTCACCCCCAATCTTTAAGATGAAGAATGAAGAACTAAAATGAAATTAGATGTATGTTACTTGAAAGTGGTTGAATCAGGTAGCCTGACAAACCGAATAAATGTACAATTACAGAATATAGCTTATCTTATATTGATTACCTAATTTATTACAACCAAAAAATACATAGCTGGCCAAAACTCACTCACAATAATCATTTATGGTTATTTGGGGTTCCAATTTTAAAGGCTAAGGATACTCATTGTATTGCTATGTCCCATCAACATTTTTGAGGAACCAATGCTGCCCGATTCCCACTGCATACTCCAGTTATTTGTCAAGGTTATCATGCTTTCACAGCAGCTGTGAGACTTGAATGTAAACAGAGTTTCTCTTTGGAGAAAATGCCACTAAACAAGGCTCAGAGACGGGAGCATAATAGTATCCTTAGCGGATATTTCCTTATGCTCTGGATGGTAGGCCCAGTGAATAACAGGGAGTAGCATGCCTTGAAATGCCTCGGGGGGGAACATGCATGATCAGAAGTACCCTTAGCGTATATTAACGTCTTATTCCAATATGTAAGTGTTTAGAACAGGTTTTCTGCAAGTTGTGATTATGTGTGGTAGTTTGTAGTATTCATGGGGGTACGGTATATCAGCTATAATGTCACCCATTTGTATGCATTGTCATGCGTCATATCCAATAAGTTTATTAACGTCTCTGATAATGCCATACAAATGTTGTTACTGCATATGGCACCCAATTACAACTCAAAAAACTAATATTGCTCTGTTGCCCTGAAATAATATGCAATTAATAATGGTGTACATTTGTATCTGATGGAACCTCCAATCTAGGTCAGGTTTATCAACGAGTTGTTGACAGTGCAAGGTTGCGGGGAGCGAAAGCGACCGTCGAGTGACCTCATTGTTTTTATATTTTTTCGGCCTATTTTTTCTCTACGTCAGTCCGCCACGCGCCAATTGGACTGCCCCCAAGCGCCACCATTGGCGCGCGCGCGCGCCGCAAGTTGAGAAGCCATGATCTAGGTAAATTTACTGTGCAGCAATGTTCCAAAATGTTTCTCTGTGCATGTACTATAAATTCTGCTTCAAATATTGACCATTTTTGATGCAACTGTATTTAGTTTACTCTAGAAACTCTCAGGTCACTGTCTACAATTTGACAAAGATTCTTTCATGAATACAATAACACATACAGATGTAAATTACCAGACTTCATATACATGATGACATAGTAGAAACACTCCTTTAAGGATACTTGCAACATCATTCAAGTCTATACTTAGTAATCACCAATAGTCAAGAATTATTTGGTTGTTTTAGTTAGAGTGTTAAAAGTGTTCTGTTAACAAATAGACTCAAGCGTATTGCAAAGAATTGCACGTGCATGCTCGCTAAAAATACATTGCACTGCGGTCTCTTGCGTTTTGTGTGTGTGCTTACTTAATGTACATTATTCAATATCAGTTCGCACTAGTATTATGAGGCCTGCCGATTTCGTGGTAATCAAAGTATAGGTCTGCCAAGACTGGTTTCACTGCACTAATCAGAGATAGAAATTGGGGAGGGGGGAAACTAAGGATGAAGGACAATTAAAAAGGAGACAACTATATCAACCAAATTATGGAAAGTAGGAAAGTATAAAACAAGGTACAGCCAATATGAAAGAGACCATTTTGGAACATGCTGTTGGAACCTTGTGAAACCAATTATTTTGCATGCGTCATTCTGTTAATGTTTCACCATTTGTTTGTTTCCATCAATTTTCTTTCTTTCCTGTATTTTTTACTAGGAAACACCACAGTTCTCCCACCACCCCAACCTTCATTCTGGTGTGATTCAAGCACCCCAACAAAGTCTCCCGTTTTGATCCTACCTCGGACTCCCCCAACGGAAGCATCACAACTGTGTTGCCCGTCCCTTCACACACTGTACAGTATTCGACCCCCGGCACTCAGGCGACCTTACCGCCCTCAGAGACTCGCATGCCTCCTTGGGGGGGGGGGGGCAAGCTGCGTAGGTCCAAGGGGGTAACCTTATGAATGTGACATATGTGAGTCCGGCGTTGCCCCTCCTTGGGGCAAGTGGTAGGTCCAAGGGGTAACCTTATGAATGTGACATATGTGAGTCCGGGCGTTGCATCCGACATACAAGCATCGCACAACCATGTAAGGAATCATGAGAATCTAGGGAGAACACAAGAGGGCACTTTTTATGCGGTGGATGAGGCACCTGCCAGGTCCGCACCCCCTGTTCAAGAGGGATTCCGATTACAAAGGGTGAATGAAAAATCGATGATGATATAGCATGCGGGGGGAGGGATGAGGTTATTTTAAGGGTTATTTTTATGAGAATGGTGACAAATTTGTTTTCTTCCTGAAAATATCATGTAGACCTTTCATGAGTCAAAGTTTTTAAAGAAGTAAAGGGGTGATGGCCCATTTACGTTAGATGAAGTTTTTTCATCTTGATAGAATGGACTTCACCCCAAAACTCCATCTGTAAATTTTCGCGGCGAATAGTCAATCCGTTGTGATGGGAGATCCTAAAAACGTTATTTTGGTATGCCCCATTAGAGTGTGTGTAAAAATTAATATTGGGATCGGACCAAAATGGGGGCATATTTTCGATAATAACTTCCAAATAAAACATCCTTTTATCCTTAGATTTCACAGGGTAAATGTAGGAAAAAGAGTAGCTTTCTATGATAACAACATTTTTTGACCACTTCCGGGTTAAAGTGGGGTCCCTGGGGACGGTCGAGGCTATCGGGCCATGGACTTAACTATTTCAGTTGTGTAATTGCATTTAGTTGTCCATATTTTAAATAACTTTATCTTGATTCTAAGTGAAGGAGATCCCTCTGGCAGTTTAAGCCAGAAGAGGGATTTTGTGATAGCAGATTTTGTCATTGTCATTGGTGTCTGTCTCCACAAACAATGTACTGCCTAGAACTCTGGTCCAATTTTAATGAATCTTCCACCAAAGGAGCTGTAGGTAACACTATCTGTTATGGGATACAGATCTGTAGGGCAAAGGTCATATCTGCAACACTGTATTATGTTTATCAGTCTTAATCCCATTGAATGTTATTTAAGGCCCTCTTATCCAGCTAACTGCTTATCAAACAAGTTCATGTCTTGTTTACTTTTGTACACATTGGCTGATTAACTTCAAACTCTAATGACCTTTATGTGACCTTTAACCCTGTTTGGTGTATGGCTGATACAAGTTTTTGGCCTGAAGATATGATCCTGGACCAGATATTTTCAACTTGTCTCATAGCGGTGCTATTCATGATTAATTGTGCTCTTTATTCTGTTAATGTGTTTATTAAGTATTACAAAAGAGCGATATTCTGCCGGTTTGGATTGCGTGGCGTGCATCTGTGGGCGCTCGTCTTGTAATCCGAAAATTGTGGTTTCGATTTCCCACTTACGATCGATCTTAAGTCTTAGTGAAACGGGCCCCTGGTGTAAAATTTTGCTTCATTATTATTTTATCTTGGAGTCAAAGATTACAATGAAAAACATCAAGAGTTGGCGATTGAAATAGAAAATGCTGAATAGCTGCCTTATGAGAAAATTTAACTGCTTATGGTCCTGGACCATAATATCGGGCCAGAATCTCACACATGCTGGTGTATGTCCCTGCCAGGTTGATCTGGGGTTTACACACATTGACCTCTATGACCCCTATGTGACCTTTAACCCTGTTTGTCCCTGCCAGGTTGATCTGGGGTTTACACACGTTGATCTCTATGACCCCATGTGACCTTTAACCCTGTTTGGTATTTTGTCCCCGCCAGGTTGATCTTGGGTTTACACACATTGACATATATGACCCCTATGTGACCTTTAACCCTGTTTGGTGTTTGTCCCGGCCAGGTTGATCTGGGGTTTACACACATTGATCTCTATGACCCCATGTGACCTTTAACCCTGTTTGGTATTTTGTCCCTGCCAGGTTGATCTGGGGTTTACACACATTGACCTCTATGACCCCTATGTGACCTTTAACCCTGTTTGGTGTTTGTCCCTGCCAGGTGATCTGGGGTTTACACACATTGACCTCTATGACCCCTGTGTGACCTTTAACCCTGTTTGGTATTTTGTCCCCGCCAGGTTGATCTTGGGTTTACACACATTGATCTCTATGACCCCATGTGACCTTTAACCCTGTTTGGTGTTTGTCCCTGCCAGGTTGATCTGGGGTTTACACACATTGACCTCTATGACCCCTGTGTGACCTTTAACCCTGTTTGGTGTATGTCCCTGCCAGGAGGATCTTGCAAGTTTAACTTGCACTAGTCTTTAAAGAATGTCCTGAAATAGCATGTTTATGACGTATTGTTTATTTCAACTCCATTTTGCTATGCCTAATAACAACCATTTGTTGATTTTGCTGTTAATGTTTGGTGTGAGATTTTGTTTGGTTGCCTTTAAGTTACCCTTTGCTCCAATTTCAACAATTTCATTATAAAAAAAAGTTTGTTTGCAGTTGATGGATTTTTGGGGGGTGGGGGCAGAAGTGTACAACAAATATATAGAAATGGCAATTTTCTTTGAAAAGTAATAATTCTCAAATAGTTTCCATGTATTGATATTTTATTGTGCATTGACACAGGTTGAGGACAAGCTTTCAATCAATTCAACATATATGCTGGTTACAGGCTGTCTGTAACTTAGGTGTTTCCAACATTGGCAAAAAAGAAACAACAACACACAGAACACTTTTCAGTGATCAAATCATATTAGTGACCAGAAACTGCATACTAGTGTGATACCCAAATGTAGGCATAGCAATTAGCGTAATCGTATACTATATTGGGTTTTTTGTGGTTCTTTGGATGTATACTCAACAACCTTTGAGGAATTTTAGAAGTTTTCAGACCAATCCCTATATATAATCTCAGGCTCTTTTTTTGAGACATTACTTCTAGTTTCCAGCATCAGGTGATATACACTCAAATAGCATCCTCACACAAGTGAAAGCATATTCAGTGCTTTTTGGGGGGGTTGGGGGGGGGGGGGAGGAAATGATTAAATTTGGTTGGAATTGACATTGCAAGTACATGTACCCACTTAATCTTATCATCACATTAGTCTCAAACCTGTCTAGTTTTTGCCTCACAAACCAACCATCTGGTAACATGTTGACATGAGTCTCCTCCTCAATTGACTGTGAAACCCAGCCTTCTAAATTTGAATTGGGTGTTGTAGGGCTAGATAACTGGTAACTATAATAAAAAATGGTAATGATCAAAGGCAACAAGTTCTGATACATATGAAAATCCTTGGGTGATTTCATGTTTTCTTTAAATTACATTTTATCATATAACAGGACAACAGTGCCAGGAAGCCCCAATACATACCGGTGACGATGCTCGAAGATGTGCAAGCTATACGTGCTGTGACCTTTGACCCAACGGGGACAATGTATGCAGTTGGTGCTAATTCCAAGACATTGAGGATATGTTTGTACCCAGACGTGTCCAACGTAAGGTAAGGACTAGCCGAATTTTGCAAAATTCAAGATAAGAATTCCTTATTCCTTTCACTTCCTCAATTAGCTTTGATGCAAAGGTTAATTGTTAGGTCCTGAATGTGATGGGTAAAGTTCTTATTATGTTACAAAATGTACATGTTTAAGCTTTCCCAAATGGGTCATTCTATTTAATTCTTTTACAAATGACTTGGTCTTGTGCACACCTGTTGGTGTATAAAGGTTGGTAGGACCTCATGTGGACCCCCTAACCCACTTTGGCTGTTGGAATTTTTTTACCACAACTTCTGGTCATTGAGGGGGGTACATCAGCACAACCAACATAACAGGATAAAAATGCAAATCTGTTGACTGATTCAAAATGTCAGTGGTAAACCAATTTTTGATTTTCACACAAAATTCTCCTGCCGAAAATTGAAAACCACTTTTCCCAAAGGTCTTTTTCCATAAAATTGGCTCGTAATGGAAACATAATACCTTTACATTGCTGAAATAAAATTTTAAAAAGTTTACTCCAGTATGATTCAGGGCAAATTTGCCATTATATTTGCCATTACTCTGTAGATGATTCAATACCTGGCTTTCTTGCACTCTCAAATAATTTAATGTCATTTCTATTTCAGCCATTCCCAGGGTGACGATCCCAGGCAGCCTACAGTCCTTTTCAATCAAAAAAGCGTACTACATCATAAGGTTCGATTTACTGTATCGCTGGGAGTCCAACAGAAAATATTATTCTACAAGGGTCCAATGATAAACTGATCGTTGCTTAGGTATATTCCAGAAAAGAAAATATGGATGGTAAGTTACTGTTTATGGCATTGTCATATTAGAAGTAAATGTATGTAACTCCAAAAGTTTTAAATCGGTTTTGTTCCCCTCGAACAAGGTTGGCCCGGATTCACCTCTTACCGTCACACTCGCACACCGCCCTTACTCCCTCCTGTCCTTCACTTCACTGATTCAATTGTTATGACGTCTCGGGACGCCTAAGTTCAGAATACTTTCAAACACAAACAAATGACCTTTTGCAACCAATGATCTAAATTTTATATAATAAAACATTTTTTAATGATCTGTTACTTGATTTGTTCAAGAATTTGTTATGTGTCCAAAACAAAATTACATATAATACCAATTTAAGATTATTATCTTACTATAAAGAGTTCTAGAATCCTATGTTGAATGCGTGACAGTTCAACGATGATATGTCCTCACAGCACAAAGCGAAGACTCAAAAGGACATTATGGCAAAGTTCACAAATATTTAATTCTTCAGGTATATATTCCATGGAATCTTCTCATTCCTGAGATAACTTTTGTCCAGCATGTTCAGACGACAAGGTTAAATTTAAGTCCCTCGAGCTACATAATCCCCAGTAACTCCTCCACAGATAAACACCCACGATTTCATCTGCCACAATTTGGAATCCCTATTTGATTCCAGCACTTTTTCGGCTTCAAAGACGACAGTAGAATACTTACTCTGCTCACATGGAATTAAAATATACTAAATCCTGGCACTAGTGTGGAGCACAATCTACAATATTGTAGATACAACCATCTACCAACCATACTGTATAGCTGATTCAACTGCTGACGGCGAGGCGTATCTCCAATCTCCATATATATCACTGACATTCACAAAGATTCCCAAGGCTAAAAATAGAATATTACCTACAGATCATGGCCTAACATAACCCTGCACTAGCTGACCAATGGAAATCCACATAAATTACTTCAATCTGAATCACATCACTTTCCAAATATAATTTGTGGGGAATTCCCTGATCTTACATGTTTTGATCTGCAAACATAAACAAGTTTCTAAGTTTTACATCTTGGGGAATTCCCAAATTCCCTTATTGTGGCAATCTAAACAGGTGAAGCTTGCAAAACAAACTATGGGTATTCCCCTTTCTCTCTTTTATAGTAAACAAAGTGCTTTTTCCTTTGAGAATCTTTTCTCAATAAAATTGAGAAAATATATTTAATTAAAAGTTTTAAATCAAAAAATGGATCCATATAGCATCCTTCCCCTTAAAAGAAAATTTGGAATGAAATGGAAAATTTCCAATCTGGCTTTATACCTTTAAAACCATTTTGTGGTTAATTTACATACATTTACACCGTGGCAAAATGTTTTATATTACACTTTTTTTATATAATGTTCTTTGCAATTGCGCCTTCAAGTCCTATATTACTAAATTTGTAATACAAATTCTGAACAAATTAGGCGCTCTGGACAAGGCACCTGCCAAGACATTTTCTTTTCCTTTGATATGTCTTATGTCCAATTGTATTCTTGTAGAATTAAACTCCAGCAGGTTAAAGTCTTGTCAGGTGGAGTTTCTAATTATCATCCACAAAAATTAATCAAAATACAATTCATAAAT
Organism: Ophioderma brevispina; assembly: GCA_023653785.1. Taxonomy (NCBI): domain Eukaryota; kingdom Metazoa; phylum Echinodermata; class Ophiuroidea; order Amphilepidida; family Ophiodermatidae; genus Ophioderma; species Ophioderma brevispina. Next base: position 25,935 of record JAMKCH010076498.1, on the reverse strand, counting down.
AAGTATTGGATACATGGTTTCCCCAATATGCATCAAAGTGGAGTTTGACTGGATCTGAACTTCTAATCTCACTACTACCTGGTTAACTGAGATGCTGCAATTTTGGTTGGTCTCTTAGAAATGCCAAGTCAATGGTCATGGGTTTATGACATGTGTCTCACTGGTTACACAGGAAATATGGTTTCCCACTCATGAATAACCTTTCAATTCACCCTGTTGACTTTGTGGGAGTGACCTAATTTCTTGTCTAAATTGGCAAGTATGTCAGAATTTTTGTCAAATTTTACACCATAATCAATTTCTGTGTTGACAGTGCTGGTTTGTTCAGGTTCTGATCTCTGTGATTTCATCATTTGTACACTCATCACTAACCTGGATTACATTACACATGCAGGCTTTAATGTCTCATCTCTTTCATTATCCTCTTTGAGCATATTTACATGTGACCTAATTGTCGACTTTTTACGTCTACCTGGTGTTTAGATCACATATCAGGTCTCCCACTTTGTTCTCAATCTCATATGGTCCAGAATATTAGGCTTGCAAAGGATGCCCGTGTATTGGAAAACGTGCCACAACTTTATCACCTTGCTTGATCCTCTGTTCCTCCTGGCACTTTTGTCATACCATGTTTTCATTTTTGCCTGGCTCTGCTTGAGATTTTGTTTGGCATTTCCTGTGGCCTTTGGATTCCTGTGTCCTGACTTGAGACCATAGTCTAACAAATTCACATCATGATTTTCACACAACCACTTTTCTTTCAGCATTTCAGTGGTCCCCTAACTTTGTGAACAAACACCAACTCAAATGGACAAAATCCTAATGACTCTTGTACTCCTCCTTGAGTAGGGCAAAATAACATGAGATGAGCTCCTCATCCCAATCCCTCTCAAATTCAAACAATAGGTTTTGATCATTGTTTTCAATTTTGGTGGTACTTTCTAGGCCCCTTGGGATTCTGGGTGGTATGCTGAAGAACTGTACTGGGAATTCCCAACTGGTCGATGACTTGTTGGAACAACCCTGACTGAATGTTGATCCTTGATCCAACTGAATTGATTTTGGAATGCCTACTAGGGTTAAAAACGTTGTCTAGAGCTTTCACAATACGTTGTGCCCTAAATATTTCTCAAGGGTATAGCTCGGGGACTTCTTGTGGAAACACACATGTTGGTCAGTAAATACTGAATTTCCTCACTTGGTCTTTGGAAGTGGTTCCTACGCAATCTATTTAAACACCCTACTAAATGGCTCATCAAATGCTTGTATTTTCAAGGGAGCATAGGAATTTTCTGATTGGCTGCCCACAATTTTGACATGTTGACAAGTCTTACAATACTCGCACACTCTTTTCTGAGTGTAGGCCACCAAAACTGACTCCTAATTCTGTCACGTGTTTTTCTTACACCTAAGTGTCCTGCCATGGGCCTATCGTGGGCTATGCCTATCACTTCCCTATTGTATACCTTTGGCACTACAATTTGATGCACAACCTTCAAATCTTCATCTAACAAGTGCAGCATTGGGTGGCCGCCATTTTCTCATGGACACCATTTTTCTTGTAAAACATACAGTAATTTGCTCGGCCTTCTTTGCGACAATGCCTCTCCCTAATTTCCTAAGTGCTGGGTCATTGTGCTCTCATACCAGCTTGTTCCATGGCTTAAAGGGTCTCCTTTACAGTCCCTAACTATATCATGCTCTCGCCTAGATTTTCATTGGTTTCCAGCTTGGTCACTTTGTTTGTGCTCAGGGGCTGATTTTCACTACAGGAATTTAGTCTCCCCTGAAGAGGTTAGATGACCCTCCAAATCCTCTATTTTGAGAAAAAGTATCCTCTAAATTTGGGAGCAAGTCATCCTCAACACTCTACCTATATGAGTGAGTATTTTACTCATCACCTGCTCACTGTTTTTCCTGTGAGGCGTTTCGGGTCATTGACTCCATATTTACTGCACATGCGGGAAAATGCCTATTTCCTCATCAAATTTTTATCCACTGTACAGGGCACCTGGGACACTATGGGAATCTGGAGGCACTTTCCCCCTGCAAAATCATTCCCTAACAACATGATACCCCTTTAACTGGGATTTCTTGTCTAACACCAATTGTGACATTTCCAGAAACCAAGTCTGATTCAAATTCATTTTGTGAAGAGTGACCTAATACAATCCATACCTATCCCCTGAATCAATGCACTAGTTTCCTGTGGAACTCTCATATCAAATGGTAAGTGCAGCTTCCAATATCATGGACTGCGCAGACGTGTCCCGCATGATTCAATGGTTTTTTTGGATCTAACTATCACCTGAAAGTGTAGACACAAATCCCTCCAAAACAAAGCCTTAAATACCCTATCCGTGAGTTGAAAAATATTTGAAATTTGCAGGAATATCTTCAAAGTGAAGGATAAGTCTGTGGAATCCTCATTAGTTCCTTTTTTCAGCTGTAGAATTGACAGAAAGGGAAGAAACGGCAGTGTTCCAAGATACGATGCTCCATTCAATTACGTGTTGTAGTAGTGTCCGTTCGTACAGTATTACTAAAATCTCTGTTCTGTCCTATTAGGTTGGCTTCTGGTCTTATCATTTGCAGGGTATGTTAGATAACCTGTTACTTGTTACTACATGCAAAAATCTGATTATTGATGATTTTCGACTTGCTGATTTAGCAAATCACTATAGTGTCTTTTTTTTTGTATAGTCATCCCTTACTTTTTCTTGTCATTCCCTTTGGGGGATTTCTGTTTCTGCACTAAGAATGACCTTTTGACCTTAAAGTAACTGCACAACTTATTGGTTTTGAGTCACTTTTGGCTCCCTCCGTTTTTGGTGGATAGCCAGGTATCGCCCAACACCAGGGACCCTTGTATGTCCTCTTTTTTACACTTTTTCATTTGAAACTTGTTTGGGTCCCATCCCATGTTTCTGATTACCACCATTACTTTCTTTTCTCCCCTTTTCATGGGAACCTTACTGGGATTTCCCCTCCTGAGTGCTACCATTTGTTAGAACCCGACTTATTGTTTTATTTTTTGTACCTATTAAATTCCTTGGCTATGCCTACTAGTAATGACTAATTTGTTGTGTCAATCATCATCGTCGCCCTTTACGGCTGCCTTCACGCAACTGTCCAATGTTGGTTTTTCATCATATGTGTTTTGATATCTGGATGTAAACACTGTTTGAACTCTTCAACTAACATCAGCTCCCTAAGTTGGCCAAAATTTTGCCCGACTTCCTTTTGAGAGAGAGCCAGCGATCAACATTTGTTCCTTACACGGGCAAATTCACATGGTCTGGTCATCCTTTTCTGACAAACCTGATTTTTTGTCTATATGCGCTCTGGCACCAATTCATATGCTTTGAGCACGCCTGCTTCCTCATCATAATCACTACATCTGTCTAGACATGGCCCATATATTTCTCGGGCCTTTACCAGTGAACACTGCTGTAGCAACAAGGTCCAAGACTCCTGGGCCTTTCCAGGCATTGGCATTTTCCTCAAAGTGTAAAGACGTATTTGTCTACTCTTGTTCCTGAAATTTTGGAACCAGGCGAATATTTTTCGCCGCACAAAACCATAGGCTTGGAAGAGTCGACTATCATTACCTTTTGTTGTCAATTTTTTCTAACGCTAACTGAGCTTCAAGCTCTTTTTGTTCATCTCCATTTCCTTTTCTTCATTTGCAATTCTATTTCCTTTTGTTTCATTTCATTTTGCATTTCCGTTCCTTTGTTGCATTTCTTTTTGCATCTCCATTTTTCACCTTTTCCTTTTCCAATTCAATTTCCTTCACTTTTTGTCCTTCCCTGATTTTCATTTCAATTTCTTTTGCTTTTGCTCTATTTCTTTCGTTTTTGTTCCCTTTCCACTTGTTCAACTCTATTTCTTTTTGAATTTCAAGCTCCTTCAACTTGACGGCATCACCAGTCCCCTGTTCCAGAACCCCTTCTATCCTTTCCAAATAGGAAAACTATCCAAACAATCTCCGGACAAATTTTTTCAATCAAACTATTTTTTGATGATTGTTTTCTCATGGATGTTTTGCCTCAGTCCTAAATGCTTGGCTAATTTCATTAACTCAGCTTTCTCAGCTCATCAACTTCTCCCAAGTTATTTGCCCTATGAACACTTCTGGATCAAACTCCATTGTGAATGTACCTCTACAACACAATATACCAACTTGAACCAAACTACAACAGTAGTACACACAAAATTTTGTATGCTAAATGGTGCAAAAATGTTTACATTTTATTCACACTTTTAATGTAAAATTCTGAACAATAGGCTCAAATTTACACAAATTTCCCAATTTCCGGAAAACGAGCCCCCAATTCTGTTATGACATCTTGTGGACGTCCTAAGGTCATAAATCCCTTTCAAACACCAACAAATGAGCCGTGTGCCAAATGATCTAATTTGTATATAATAAACATTTTTAATTATCTTTACTTGATTTGGTTTTTCAAGAATTTGTATTCCAAACAAAATTACATATAATTACACAATTTAAGATATTATACTTATAAGATTTTCTAGTATCCTATGTTGAAGTCATTGCATAGGCACCGGATTGTTGCGCGATGTAAACCGGCAAATGCGCGGCCCGTATTTTAAAATGCGCGCCCGTATTTTAAAATGCCGAAAATGCGCGATTTAAAGTCAAAAATCGCGAAAAGGCGTTTCTTATGTTTGCGCCTACTAGTCAACCCGGAACACGAAAAAGTCTTGCAAAAACAAGCTCAAACTCCAAGTTTACATCCATTTCTTACTTTTTTCTCGGCTGAAAAATTACAAAGCACATCATTACACCTGTTTTTCCCTTCTTATCCCGAATAAAATATTTGAATCATGTAGATGGCCGCTGCCGCGGGATGAGGCCTTTGCATACATCCCCGAGAATAATTTACTTTCGCACGTTGGATTGGGGAATCCCCGGCCCCAGTCTCGGATGACGTGATCGTGTGATGGGTTTTCCACTCTGCCACTGAATGTGTGGGAAGTTGTTTTTCCTCTCTTCGCATCCCGACCGATTCCCGTCCGGGAAAATACCTTCTACCGCGGCCAAGTCCGAATTTGTTTAATTCGAAGAGATTATCCCATGAACAAACCAATTAGAACAAAGACCCGTACCGCGCGTTGATACGCCAAATCGTGCTCAATTTAATACCTGGAACAAGCTGGTTTGGGTCATCCGTGTTCAACTAAGTAAGGTTAGAGGTAGGGTCTACGCTAGGATTTATTTATACTTTGGACATATTTTGCATTATTGGAAGCTTGAGTCATCAATTTTCGCCGACGTTTGCATAATACTGATTTAATAATCAATTTGATGTTTGTTTATTGGCAAATTAACATTAAAAAAGGTTCTTTTACAAAATTCGTGAAAATTCGCGAGGACCAAACAAAATGTGATCGACCAAAAATTCGCGATTTTTTGCGCGTTTGCGGGATCGCGCACAAAACTCCGGTGCCTAGCGTTGCAGTTCAACGATGATAGGTCCTCAACAGCGAGACTCCAAAATGACAGTATGCAAAGTCACATAATTTAATTCTTAAGGTAGTATATTCAATGGACTCTTCTAGTCCTGAAGATAAACTTTTGTCCAGCAGTTCAAGACGTAAAGGTTAAATTAAGTCCTCGACGACATAATCCACAGTATATCAGTACCAAGATAATCACCACGATTTCATCTGCAACAATTTGAATCCTTTTGATTACCAGCACTTTCGGCTTCAAGACGACAGTAGAATACTTACAGCACTCTGCTCACATGGAATAAATATAATAAATCCTGGCACTGTTGTGGAGCACAAATCTCCATATTGTAGATTAAAACCCCAGCTACAACCATACTGCTATAGCTGTTGCAAAATGCTGACGGCGAGGCTTAGCTCAATCTCATATATATAATGACTTCACCAAGATCCCAAGTCTAAAAAATAGATATACCTACGAATCATGCCTAAAACATAACCCTGCACTAGCTGACAATTGAATCCACATAAATTACTAATTCTGATCACATCACTTTCCAAATATACTTTGGGGGGAATTCCCTGATCTTACCATATGTTTTGATCTGAAAAACATAAAACACGCTCTAAGTTATAAATCTTGTGGAATTCCCCACTTCCCTATTGTACAATTCTAACAGCGTGCAAGTTAGCAAAAAAAAAACTAGGTATTCCCCTTTTCTCTTTATAAGTTAAATAAAGTGCTTTTCCTGTGAGAAATCTTTTCTCAAATAAAATTGAGCAAATAATAATTTAAAAGTGTAATCAGAAAAAAAGGATGCCATATAACACAATGCATCTCCATCCTCAACCCCAACCATCATATCTCTCTCCACTCCAAGTCTTCTGTGGGACATCCCCTCCTCAAACCATCCACCTCAAACTCATTGGCTGTTATATGCGAACGCTTAAGTGTAACGCTTAAAGGTGCAAACGAGAGATTTTGCGGCCCCAAATATTGTGTCTAATAGTAATTTATTATAGAATAGACATCAAATAGCTTTATTACTTGTTTTGCTACAGAAATGTATAAAAGAGAGAAAAAGGTGATTTGGATTTGTTGAATTTCAATATAAAAAATAGGCTGAATTTCGTATTGCTCCTATACGAAATTAGAAGTCACAATTTTTGTACCAAAAGGAAAACATTTCTCAGGCTTAATCCTTTGAGCAGGGAGATATTCTTGAGGGAAAGCCTTACACAGGCCAAAATCAGTTTCGCATTTTTTTAGGGAAACTGATATGTGAAAAAAAAAAAATCTCTCATTGCCACCTTAAGTGTATGAGGTCTTCTGGACTTCTGTTGGTGTATGGAGGGGGTTCATGTTAAGTACCTTAATTAATCAAGTCATTTGATTCATTAACCTATATATCAATGATTAATTGATATTAAATTTTGTGTTTTACAGCCGTCAGACACGGAGCTGACAGTGCATGATGGTAAGTACGCGACCTAGTATTCCAAACGGGAGGATCTCACAGTCCAGCTGTAAGCGGAGGCGCGGGGGACTGTAATATCGTATTCACAGATTGAGTACAAGGACAAACTATCAATGGCACTGTAAGGAAACACGGGTAAGCAAGGTCAACAATTCAATCACTTAAGAGTCACTTAGCTAGTAAAGCAATTGGATGTCTTATAACCTGTGGGGACTGTAACGCTGTCTACCAGGACAATTGCAAATTTAGGCAAATGATGAATGAATTGTCAGGGCATACAAATTAAGCTAGAGATCAATAATCAACTACTCATGTGAATCGCTTGCCTAGTCAAGCAATTATTTAAAGACTTCATAATCAACTTGCTTATGAGCTACAGGACTGCATCATGGGAATCGCAGATTCTGTGCGTAACAAACTATCAAAGCATTGTCAGGTACATGTAAGCCAGAGGTCAAAGATATAAGAATTAAGAAATTGCTCGGCTAGTCAGGTACTGTAATCTGGTAAGTCCCAAGCTGAAAGTTGCAGGAATTGTAATGTCATGGCTGTATCACAAATAGTGTAGAAGGACAAGCTTTACATGCATAGGCAGGACTTTCAGATAGTACAAGAAATAATTAAAGGGGCATTTCGTGATCCACAACCTCGTCCCCCGACTTACCTCAAAAAGGTTGAGAGTTTTATATCAGCTGAAGCGTTAGCCTTAGTAATCCATGTGTACTTAATCTTACGTGCAAATTCGGTTGTATCTGTAAGAAATTCGCAATTTTGTATTTTCTGTCCGTAAACGGACAGAAATTACAGCACAGTGGCCTATGGGACCTTGGGAAACAAGCAATTGCTCAGAACACAAAACTGCAAGATCGGGATCTACTCAAACTTTGTGAATAAGCTTTTCTCAAGGATATCTAGTGAACCACGAATAAAACAAGAGGTGCTGGAATCACAAAATGCACCTTTAACTAAGTAAAGAATACACTATTCAAGCACTGTTAGTGTTATGATCCTTATGGGGCAGTGATTCTTGGGACTGTAGTATCAGAGGCATAGAGAACGTTCAAGGATATACTGTAAAAACAGGTCATAAATGACGGCTAAGAAATATTCAACGTGCTTGCTCTAAATCAATCATCTTAGCTATCAATCATCATAAGTGATTAATAAAAAAAAGAGATAAGTTTTGACCAGTGATTTCGGGCTCATCATACGACACAGGTGGGACTTGAAACAATAGGAGACTCTTCCCTCTGGCAGCTTAGCCAGAGTTAGAATTTTTGTCATAACAGATCCTGGCATAGTCAGTGGCAGGGGCATGTGTTGGGTGTCATCTATCTCTCAAACATTTTCCTGTATGCTACATGTTGAGTGAGATAATATTCGTGGATGAAGTTTAAAGGCTATATCTGTGAAACATTCCTATATCTCCTTGCTACTTCTTGACAAGTTCATGTCCTGTATTCATTGTACAACTTGACTGAGTAACTTCATTGTCATGTTTTGAGGAGTCTCAGTGTTGTGAAAAGATCGGATCCAAAACATATAATGATAAATGGCTGATTACCCCAATATTAATTGGTATTGTTCTGAGTTTTAAAAATAGGGCTCAATGCGTCTCGCCCCAATATTTTTGCAAACTCATAGCGCCCAATTAATTTGGGCTTAAATCGATCCAATTTTATATCATCCTGGTCAAAAGAATCACTGGTCAAAGTCTGCAGAAGGATCGGCATGTATTAACTTGCAGCAGTTTTGTAGCTAACCATATATACATGGGTTTTTATTTTTGTAGCGACATGTATTATCTGTGTACTCATGGGGCAATAGCATGGTGGCATCGGGCTCACAGACAACTCAGTTAGAATGTGGGATTTGAGGGCATCGAGATGTGACAGATCATAGGCAGCCCAGGCTCAGAGCGGGCAAGGTAGGTAGAGAGACAGAGATTAGCATGGGGCCATAGTTGTTTGACTCCACAGAGGCAGAGACTTGTACCTTTAAAAATAAGGTGGTGCTCAGTTAAAAGCTCTCTGGTCATATCGGCAAGGTTTTGAGGAGAAAGGCGGTCATGGCATTACCACCTGCTAACCCACGGGAATGAAACAGATTCCCAGGTGAGCTTTAAATCACTCTCATAAAGTGTTTAAGGAGAGCGTGGGGAGCTATTGCTTCACGTCATACTACAAAGTCAGTCCATGTAGAGGGAATCGATGTGCTATTGCTCAAATCAGGAATCTAACTCCCTCAGACAAAAGGTTAAGTTGACTGATTCACATAATGTTATCACTCCTATCACAATTGCTTCAGCACAGAGTTTGGGTGACCCAACAGCTTTTTGTCCCAAACCAAATCGGTCTCTTTATTAAGAGAATTTAGCTGTGGGACACAATTTGGCAACGATAGATAAGTAGGACATGCAAGATCTATTACCGCTGCAAAGTCAGAAAAATCTATTGCGGGAATCTTGTATATAGGCCTACCAAAAGTCATTATTTGATGTTATAGCGCCCTCTAATGCCAATTCTCCATAGAGAGACGTATTAAAACTTAGATTTTTAGAAAATCATATTTGGCTGCAATAAAATTTCGTAAAATTTACACAGGATGAAGTGAGTAAAATAAATAATCAAATTAGTTGTCAAAAGTGTATCATGTTGATACTTGGTTTTATTCTGGTTTGATATAATAAATGAGACTTTCAAACAGCTATGACCCCTCTGAGAACTGTGCCTGGGATCTGACTCAGTGCTAATTGTCTTTACTTGCTCTATAAATCCTTCCCTCTCTTAACTTGCAGGTAGTGCAGCTGCCTCAGTGTGCGTAGATCCTTCTGGACGACTGCTGGCCAGTGGTCACGAAGACTCCATGTGCATGTTGTATGATATCAGAGGGGGACGGGTGGTGCAGTCATACTGCCCTCATAAGTCTGACATTCGCTCAGTGCGCTTCTCGCCCAATGCTTACTACTTACTTACTGGCTCCTACGACAACAAAATTGTACTGACAGATTTGCAAGGTATGGAGTTAAATGGCACCATTGTGCCCTAATTTACCTTATATTTAGTAGACTTTTGAATGTAATTTTTTTTAAAAATGACTCTTACTCTGAAGACTGGTAAAGGATAACCAATTTTCCCCCTCAAAAGTTTGTGAACAGGATAGGGGAAATAATGGAAAGTGCACAAAACTACTTCAAATTCAAGTTAAATATAGCATTAACTTTTTTTTCTGATTACTGATGGTTTTGGGAGGGCGAGTTGGTGTAGCGGTCGAGTCGCTCACCTTTCACCAATGCGGCCCGGGTTCGATTCCCGGTCGAGCCAGTGTCGTATGTGAATTTGGTTGCCGATCCATACTCGTCCTCGCATTTTTTTTTTTTTTTTTTTTCCTAATTTACCTTATATTTAGTAGACTTTTGAATGTAATTTTTTTTAAAAATGACTCTTACTCTGAAGACTGGTAAAGGATAACCAATTTTCCCCCTCAAAAGTTTGTGAACAGGATAGGGGAAATAATGGAAAGTGCACAAAACTACTTCAAATTCAAGTTAAATATAGCATTAACTTTTTTTTCTGATTACTGATGGTAGAGCCAGTGTCGTATGTGAATTTGGTTGCCGATCCATACTCGTCCTCGCAGGTTTTCTCCGAGCACTTCGGTTTCCTCCTGCATCTAAATCGGACTTCTTCCCATAAATCTTTCCCCGTTGTTCTGGAGGCGTCCCTTGAATTTAATGCATATAGCAATATTGGGTTCTGCCTGGCGAATGCCGAATGTTATAAATATAAATAAGTCCAAGCGATTTGTAGTCATGGCCAAAAAGTAGCAATTTGTAGCGTATTTATTCTAGAAGGTAAACAACTCACACAGACTCGGCAAAAGGCTAGTTGGTTGTAAAATAATAATAATATAAGCTTTAAAGAGACACTGCCAAATTAGAAAAGTAGTTTGCCCTCAAGATTTTTTTTTTAAATTGATATTTTTGTATAGTTATATATAAAGCTTTTATATACATTAGCCCTCACCTGAAATGATTAAGCCCAAATCAGTGCCCTTATGGGTAACAGCGATTTTATAATAAAATTTTATTCAGCAGACGACGGAAATGCCATTTAACACAAAAAAACATACGCCAGAGTTGATTCCCATGGCATCCACCCTGTTTGCCCTTTGTGGTTTTAATATCAGTATGAGTATATTCATGTAATAGACATATTTGTTGATTAAAGTTATGACAAACTTAAAAGTTAGCCTACAAATTACCTGGATGTCTTTAGCCTCTTATTAATGTCCCTATCTGTTTTGGGGCATGTTATTTTTATGTGTAAAATATATCTGTAGTCTTCTAATGTCCTAGACTAGACTATCATTTGTGAGCAAATTGAAGAAATTTCATATTTTGTGAAAATATGCCAGTTCCGCTTTAAACGGGAGGTTTTATCACTGATGTTTAAAGACAATTGTAGTGACATTTCGCACTTCTTGAAATTGCATTTTTGAACAAACCTGATTATCAGGAGGTGTCATTTAAATAGTGATAAAGTTGTAATGAGTACAGCAATTGAAATAATTTTCTCATGTAAAAGTAGTTTAATAAGTGGACTTCCAATTAGTCATTTGGATGCTAAATAGATATAAAGTCTACCGCCCTCAATGAGGTCGGTAAACTTAATAAGTTACCTATGTACGATGAATATGTCATTCTGTCCGAAACTGGTTTCCGTGTTACCAAAAGTGTCTTTTATGCACTATACTTACTTCCCTGTGAATTGCAATGTATATACAGTACTATCATACTGAATTTGATTGTATATTATAATTTAACATTGTATCTTTATCAGGTGATCTGACAAAGCAGCTCCCAACCACATGCATAGCCGAACACAAAGACAAAGTGATCCAATGTCGATGGCACCCATCTCAATTTAGCTTCCTCAGTTCCAGCGCATATAGGACGGTGACTATGCTACAATAGCTAGCCATAACTTGTGCAATGCACTTACAGGATGGCTTTTGAATGAATAGACCAGAAGGATATTGAGGAGCGTTGCTTTGCTTTTTTTGCTGAAATAGAGATATGTCTGGGATTCGACAGGAACATATACCGAACGAAGACAAGATTCCCCGAACAGGAGGAAAAACAGAGTTCAATCTTTTATCTTTATCTAATCTTTGCTAACAACTTTATGTGTATTGATTGTGTCATAGTTATTTCCAACATGTAAAAACAGGTTTCAATGCTAACTGTAGTCACTCAGCCCACTTCATTTTGCTTTTTGGGGGCTAAATACTAGCATGTACCTTTGCTACGTATATTGCATACTTGTATCCCTGCTTCCCCGTCCTGTGTTTGTCCGGTCGGAAGCAGGAGTCTATTTTCAATTTTGTTTAAAATGATTATGTATAGCACATTACTACCTGCCTTTCATACCGCATTTCCTTTGGCCAATTATATCATATATTCAATTCAGCAACAGTATAAATCAGCTTATCAAATATTTAAGTCCTTACCCTCGTCGGCCCTACCATCATTCTTAACATGTTGCTGATTGTGGCTCGAAAACTCGCATAAATTCCATGGTGACCGAATTGCGGTGTACTGGGTGATGTCCCGAGGGCCGGGGCACTCCCATCTTGGGGTAACGCATTGTAAGGTTTTTAAGACCCCCACCTTCGTCAGCATCGCTCTCAACCCAAAGACCCCATATTTTTTTAAATGTCACCCAAGACCCCATATTTTCTAAATGTTTACCACTGTAATCCAAGACCCCTATTTTGTGGGAAAATTTTCAACATTTAAAAAAAAAAAAATTTTGGGTGAAATTTTTGGCAAAATATTCTAGAAAGACCCCATTTTTTGGAAAATTTTTGGCAAATATTTGTCACCCAAAACCCCCTATTTTGGGCATTTTGACTGTCTCTCACCCAAACCACGACTTTTTTGAGTCCTCTGTCACAGAATGCCCCTTGGTTTGAACACCAGCCTTACCCTACCCCCATATCCATTCATATTAATTCCCGCCCCATGGTGAGTAAGTGGTACCTGAAATATGCCTCTTTTTAATGCTTGACCCTAATGAGACTCCCAGAAATTGATTGTGGGTGGGGGGGAGGCAGATTCCACTTTAGTAGTTTTTCCCAGGGATTACCCCATATTCTTTGTTTTGTGGTGTCATGGGAGTTTAGAAGCTTCAGCTTTACACTGGCAAATTTACTTTTTGGTGGGAGTGTGTAGAAGGTGATGGCCACAAACGAGAAAAATCTGGAAGTGTACAAACTCACTCATTTTTGGCCTTACTTTGCAGAGTAAAAATCTCAATTTAAGCTTTTAAAATCCTAAAATTTCTCTCACAATGAGGTAAAGCTTCAAATACTTCATAGAATTTTAGCATTTGGATGATGAAAGGTGTGCTTTATTAAAAGGCTTGCATTAAAGTACTGATTAGATAATGATGTTATGGACGACTATGTAAAGTGGTTTTTAATCTTCCATTAGGCCCTGGTTTATGGAAGACCCCCCCGTCAATTGATCAAGATGGATGTAAATAATTACCTATCAAGAACAGGTGTTGTAACAGTCTATGGATGAAATAGGAGCATTTTTCAGTGGCAATCATAATTGTAACCATAAATGTCATCTATATCATATTTAGAACCTCTTTATACCTTGCAGATTGTTAACCTTTGACTTTGAGTCTGAGAGAAAAAGTATACCATCACGCATCTTCGTCTAATATACTACCTGTTCATTACAAACCAAAGATAGCTTATAGCCAAGGAAAAATGCACACGCCTGTTATTACAGATGGATTAAGTGTATTACTTAGCTGCCATTTGCTCATTCCATTCAAGTAGTTATGCATTAAGTCCAGGGCTAGAATTTCGCAGATCCTGACATTGATTCTCGCAAATATTCTCGTAAACTGATTTGGCGTGAATCCATGTTGATTCTTGTAAACATTTAAAAAAACGTAACACAGTAGTGAACTAGTTGATTTTCCCTCCCCGCAAAATTTGTTTTAGGGAATCAAGAATGATTCAAGCACACAGCGAACTGATTCTACCCCTGTAAGATCAATTTCCCAGTAGTGGCCTAGTCGCTTCACGCCTCAGTTTTACACCTATTTCCTGCTCTAGGGCGTTTGAAAGATAAAGTTACTAAACCGATCAACAGCACACAGAGACAGAAGCACGGAATGTTTGCATTTGACAGCGACTGGTGCATGGACTATTGCAGCAAAGACTTGACTGCCAGGGGTTATAACCCGTGCATTTAGGTCGTCTTATCAAAGGACCGGCACTTTGAAGTCAGCTTCAGTGTTATTGGCATCTGGTGTTGGAGAGGAAAATTAAAGACGGGAAGAGAGGGGATGGGGGTAAAACGGATAGCCCGTTCCTCCCTTCGCTTGGTTGAGTCGCCGACCTGTGATTTGGCAGTTTACGAAGAGTCTAATAATACAACGATTGATTAAGTGACAGTTGGTAGCTATTACCTTATGCCCATGTTGTACTGAACCGACAATGTAATCTTTGATACCCTGTTTGTTAAGTTTGAGTTTTGTTGCCCTGTAGAGTAGCAATACGCCAGATTAGGATTAATAGCAGGGAATGTCCAAGATTAATACTAAGGTAGGGTTGGGGTAAACTGCAGTTTTAGTCCGTTAGTTTTGAAAAGTGGAAGTGAAAACCCAGAGCGAACAAACAGGTGTACTAGTGTGTTTGTCATATTTTTAACCTTTTAATCAATTGACTTAGTGCGATATTCCTTGTCAGTAGGCAGTGACTAGTACCAGACGGGTGCACGATGCGTAAAGAAATGCCTACTTTCCACATCTTGCCTGGACAGTTTAAGAGACTTCATATGCCCACTTGAATAGAGGGCCACATTTTGCATGGAAAGTTAGACATAATGCTTACTTTCTCACATCTTGTGTGGAAGTGTAGGCCTTAATGTCTTCTTATCAATCTGCACTTACATAAAACCCTGAAATCAAAAAGGTTGCATAGTGCGGTGTAGCACAACACGTGCATGCGGGTTTAATACCGGTGCTTCAGTGCTCACGTAAAGTTAGCTTATATTAATCGTTGATGTCACTGACTCATGGAAGCTATTATGCACTTACAAAACACAACACAACATATTAACTTTTTTAAGAATTCTCAATGGCACTATAATGTAACATCAACATTTTGTACAAGTTGTGATTGCTAACTTATAGTCCAACTCTTTCTTGTACATGTTATTATGGCAACTAGTATACCACAAAAATTAAGCCGTCTTTTGTGATTGCAATTTTAACAATGAGTGAAAGCAATGGCATGCATCACCCCACACTGTCGACCAGAGAAATTGAAGTGAGTGTAAATTACCACAGGATAAAATGCCTACGCCTGATACCAATTGAAAAAAATGTAAAAGAGATACAAGTTAGGAATCTATTGGATCCAATTTTTATTAGGTGACGTATGGGGAATGCAATGAAAAGTTGAGTTAGGTCAACTTTTTTTGTTACAATACTTCTGGATTGTACAAAATTGTAAAGTATTTTGTTCTCGATTAGGATCCAGCAGTATTTCCATCTCGTATCTTGTATTTGTATTAGAATTTGCGAACTGAAGTTTCTATTACTTTTCTGGATTGGAGAAGATAATGAAGTTTATTTTATGCTACCCTCTACCTCTGTTGACTGTCTAGGAAAATATTTAAAAAGAAATCTTTGCAGAAAATGGACACTTAAAAAATAGCACTTGCACATTTTTACCAAACTAAGGGTTGTTTTAGAGTTTTTCGCAAGAAAAACTCAAAAGTTTGGCTGCCAAGCACTCTCCCCCACCCCCACTCCAAAGGTGAAAAATGCAATTGTTTTAATTTACGTTTTTGGTTGACAACTACAAAAATGTAATTTTTGTCATGACTTAATTCTTCCAATTTCTTATGTGGCAGACTTTTTTTGTCTCAGCAAACAAGGTATGATTTGAAACTACTTGGTAGTCTAGGTTGGTAAACATGAGTAGAAAATAATTTTTCCCTAGAGGCATTCAAATTGGAGCCTTCCAATTTGGATGCCTCTAGGGAAAGATTATTTTCTACTTAAGCAACCAAGGTGTTGGATGCTTTCTGAACTGCTGTATGTAGTAGAAAATCTATTACGTTCTTCCTATATAAGATAATGTACATTTAAGAAAATCAAACAAGCTGTACAGCCAATGTTGCGATTGGGCATTCTGGCCATTGAGTCAACTCTTATGCTGTGCTTACATTTCTCCTTATATGGCAATCTGCATGATACGCAAAATTGGTATAAAGGAAGTAATAATTATAGTCTCAAAACTGCCATAGACACAATATGCAGGTTTAGATTTCATGCCCAGGTTGTGTCCTTGTACTTGAATTGAGGAATGCGCAAACAAACTTCTTTGCAACATCGTTAAATCATATTGAAAAGCGCGCCACTGCTTAGTATAATTAACTTTTGTTGGGTCACTTGTATAGCCGCATACCAAAGCACAGAACACTTGGCCCTGGGCCAAATTCTCAAATTACATTTCATTCTCATTTTGCATTTTGCTAGTTCTGATATTCTGTACTTTTTATTCACTCTACATGAGGTATCGGAAACATGCTCTTTTTCCATGTTTCCCATGATTGTACATGCACAACCCCGTGCAGTAATTGGTTGGAATAGATCACACGACAAGCATTAATATGCACGGTGTGACATCGTAATTGTTGTTGCTTTGAGGATTCTTTGGCGTGTGTATCACAATGGAGTAGCGGTGCCCGGGGGCAAACCTAGCATCCTTTATAAATATTGTTGAGAGTCCGGTAAAGTTTGTTTGTGGAATGCTTTTGTTCATGGCTCAATCGAACAAAATAATTCCATGTTTTGTGTACACGTACACGCATCATGCATGACATCTAAATCTCTCTGTTTTTGAATGTCAAGCGAGCTTGTTGATAATCACATTCATTATAGTCTCTTGAGTAATTTATGTTGGTTGTCCATAGCAACAGGCCGTACTCTGTACATGTGTATCAGTGCTAGATGAAACCTTCCAGTGCTAAAAAGATGTGCATATAGGAAGTCTCTATAGGCTTTTAACCCCCAGAATACTACCGGACTTTCACATAGCATTTCTGGTTGGCTAAGTGCATCAAATATTTATTGCTGTTAAAATGCAGCTTCGAAATATTTGACCTTTAGCTCTCTTCAGGACGACCACTTCTACCATGCTGTTTCGGTCAATTGAACCTACACTTCTAATATGCGCACAGCTGTTTGATCCTGTGCAAATGTTCTCTTTTTATTTTTAGAACAATTGTAAGCAGTGGTGACACAATTTTAGCAATTGATAAGTTGGGACATGCAAGAGCTATTAACTCTGCAAAAATCAGAAAAACACATTGTGGGAATCTTGCCATATAGGCCTACAAAGGTCGTGATTTCTATGTTATAGCGTCCTCTATATGCCCATTTACCATAGAAAGACGTGTAAAACAAGATTTTAAAGAAAAATCAATTTCGTAAAATTTACACAGGATGTAGTTAGTGGAATAAATAATCCGAATCAGTTGTTAAAACTGTGTCGCCATGCATATTTTTTGATTTTGGTTTTGTCATAATAAATGAGACTTTCATAATAAATGAGACTTTCAAACAGCTGTGTGCTGCTTCTGTTTTGGCAATTGCCAGTTAGTACTCATGTGGTTAAAACTCCCAGGGAGTTTAGAGTCTTGTCATAATTTTGTTTTTATTAGTTGAAAGTTACAATATTGAATTGTAAGTTTTTGACCACAGCGTTGAACAGATCAATGGCAAGATATTGGTGTCATTACAAATCTTGGGTTTGTGTTTTCACACCTGCAAAAGATTTTGTATCAATTTTTTTTCATTGATGAGAAGCAAATTTTGGGTTTGTTTGGTGGTAATTATTTGTACACTAATCTTACATTTGCTGCTCACATTGATATGATAAAGCATATTCAATTATGATTTTATAATTAAGTAATGTGGGGGATTGTCTTTCAAATAAAGAAATGTGTAATTTGTTACTCTGCAGTATATCGTTGTAGAACTGTATACAGGGTTTAGGAAATTTGTCAGAAATCACTTATATATTTCTTGTCATATTTGCTAAGAGGAAAGTTTGATACAACAGACTGAGTGTATATTAAAGAGTTACAAGCCCATATACTCATCAAGGCAGTGTTCCTGGGAGAGTGCCTGTGTCATTGTCTCACCCACGGTCATAGAAGGTTGAATTTGCTATGTACTCTTGCCTTCCATCCATTTGTTCTTATACCAGCAGGTTCTTGAATTCCCGTCTTCCACAAATCTCCTTAGGGCACTACTTGATTCTCACCACTGCCTTACAGGTTTCACACCTCTAATTAAACTGCAGCCTGATGAATATCATATAAAACACACCTTCAAGAACTCTCATTTTCACTTCCCAGCACGACTACTTGCCATAGAAGCACCGCCATTTTTTCCCTGCAGAAGGAGATATGTACTTGGCCTATAAAAAATTTAATAAAGTGATGGACACTTCTGATTTACATATGCTCCTTTAAGCAGAACTCTAACAATGATGTCTAGCTGAAAATTGCAGCCATTTAAGGCAAATCCAAGCTTTTTTTGAGGGGTTTCAACTTAAGTATGTAGCCCACTGTCACTAATTGTAACAATGCCTGGCAGTAGGGTTGGGGGTATAGAGGTGTGAAATCTCCAGCAAGCCTGTATGGATGCTGTAAGGGAAGAAGCTTTTGGAATTTCTCAATTACCTTCCAATCATTTTTGGTCCTCATACAAGTGAGGGCCTCATTGCAATTGGAGAAATAGTAAGATGTGATGGCCTGTACGGATGTATCCTGCCCATTCAAAAACAAATCTAAATTGCTTTATAATATTCAGTAATGTGCTGTATCAAAATTATGGCAAGAAAAACATCCTGTAAAACTTTGTACTGTGTTAATATCTTTGAGGGGCTTCAGTGGGAGTTTACATACCCTGACCCATCTGACAAACATCACTTTTTCTGACACATTTTTGACACACTTATGAATTCGGAAACCTTAACAGAATAAACCTGTGCTTTATTCCGTGAAGGGTTTCCGAATTCATAAGTGTGTCAGAAAAAGTGTGTCAGATGGGTCAGGTTACGGAAACTCCCGGATCTGCAAGCTTGTCTGTTAATTCAGGTTACCCCTGCCAAGGTTATGCCCTTGAATTTTACCTGTATATAATACAACATGGGTCATGATATAATGTTGTCTGTGTTTAATTATTAGCATACACCAAAGGTTTTGGTGATGGAAGTTTTGGTTGGTTTATTTATGACATTTTGATATTACTTTTATTTATGTTTGTATGTGCCAATTGAACTATTATTGCTGTGCATGTAAAACATAGTTATGTAGAAATTCTTATTTGAAATATATGTAAATACTATTGGCAAAAGAAGAGAATATATGCATAAATTGATAGGGATGTTATATTGATGAGACTCTTCATACAGAGTAGGCAATGTCCAATTTTGAGCAATCACACTTTTTTGAGAAGACTAAAGCCGATGATATACTTCCAGTCATAGTGAGCGATTCTACTTGTGAGCGATTCTACTTGTGAGCATGCGTAACATTTTGACACTTGATCTTGGGTCAAAATCCAGTGCTGTGCACGCCAATTGCTCACTCTGACTGGAGGTATATCTTGGGTTTAATGATGCTGTAATTTTTCACACACATTACATTTTGTCACATATTGCATATTGTGTTCAAGGCTGTATGCAGGATATATGGGGGGGGGGGGTATCTTGAAAAAGTGGACTTTCTTGTAAATGTAGACCTAACCCCCTGAAATTGTCCTTTTACGGTCCTTGAACATCCCATCCCCTTTCTTGTCAAATTTTCTCTTAATTTTGGACTTTTTTATCCAAAAAAATAGCAAAAAGTGGACGTGTTGCATACTAGTCAGAGAAGAGACAGCCGACAAGCTGCTCCAACATAAATTTAGTGTGCACAATTATTGTACAATATAATTATTCACTCTATGCAATATGTGACCCAAATGCAATATTACCCAAGTTTAAGCTTTTTTCTGTACATGTATATATTCAATTGTGGTTGCATAAGATTGGACCCCATTGCCAGCTTTGCATGAAAAGGCTCTCATGTTCCACCCTTATACTGAAAGATGTGTAAATTTTACTCACCATGTAAAGTGTTCTACTGTATCCTCTAGACTTGCAGTTCTTTGACCCATGGGTCTTATCCCTGAATAGGCCTACTACTTAAAAGATGATGGGTAGGTGGATGTGTTTATTCTCTAGAAACAATTTTATGCTTTTCAGCAAAATAAAATGCTGAAATCATAGTTGTTTGGTTAAAAGTAATGTATTCCATCAAATCTTATCTGTCATGGTGGGGGAAACTAACATTTTGTGGAGTCAAAGCGTGAAGGAAGACTACATTTAGAGGAACATCTCATGACCCATAGCCTCGTCCCCTGACCTACCAAAAAAAAATAATCATTTTTTGTATCTTCCGAACCACTGGCCTAGGTGTGCCAGGCTTGTGTATTTCAATGTATAAAAATACCCTGGAATGGAATCAACTTGCATGATCAGAATCAACTGAAATTTTTGAAGTGGCCACCTCCTCAAGGATTTCTTATCTACTGTAAACTGAATGATGGTGTATCATCATAGAATGCTCCTTTATGGTCACTTATTTCCTTTATGGGTCAGTGAACGTGCCATGGGGATGATACTAGGCCACGTTTACTCTAGTAATGATCATTACCAATGGCAAGTGGTCCCATAATTTTTTCACATTAGTATTGAATGTGGTGCTACAACATTAAAAAAGGCAGCATGCTCAGTTTTTTTGGAGGAAGGGAAACTTTTGGAGAAATGGTCCCCTTTTTAAAAAATGGCCCTGACTCCCTTAAAAAGATTTGGTTACGGGCCTGAACCTCCATGATGTTTGCAGGACATGGACAATAAACATTCACTTGTTCCAAGCATAAAATCCATGCTTGTTTATCATTTTATTTTTGTAACCATTTTTTTTATGGTTCAAGAGATTGTTTAAGAAAAATTTAATCCCCTAAAATCAGTTGAATTACAAATAGGGCATATTTGTGAGTGAGCAGAATGTTTGATCACAGTAATTCTTTGGCTCTTTGTTGTTAATTTCTCTCTCTTTGAAAATGACAAGCTTTTGAATGTTTTGCTAAGGTTATGTTCCAACCATCCTTGTTAGTTTTAATTGACACCTATTTTGACACAGATTGACTAATTCCATTGAGTCCCCACCTGTCATATAACCAATTAACAAAACGACGGTCCACTTACCTCAAATTGCCTGGCACTACTGTATTGATTATGTCCAAAAACAGCTCATATTAACATTCCGTACATATTCTCAGTTCTTTTTTTCTCTTAGTTATCAGTGGTGGTAGGTCTTATTTTTCTTAATCCTTTTCTTAGGTTTTTGAAATATGTGACTTCCATATATGATACCAAATTCCAAATTCACACCCTGTTTTATTCAGCAAGTCAAAAGGCTGCATTAACACAGTGCATATAAACTTGAACTTTTTACCTTTTTTATGTTTATTCACTGCATTTTGATGAACAAAAACCCAATATTCTTGCCTTTTATTGCTTATCAAACAATATATATTTTGCGATCTGTGACAGAATGAAATGTACTGTTTAATAATAACAACTTAAAACTATATCTTACTTAAATGTATGGGATTTCATATTGTGCTCCAAGATGAATTGGGTACAAACATGAAAATATTTGTGTGTATATATCTATATATCCTTGCATGAATTCTACAGGTTGCATATTATGAAAGACTATATCTGTGTATTTGACGAAAGATAATTTGTAAAAAGAACCTCATTGGTAAATAGTTTGTAACCTGTGGACAATGTTAATATGGTTACACTGGTTGCTTATTGCCAAATAATGCGTTATCATGCATTCCTTCAGCTTAGTGCTCACACTAAATGTGACAAGAGCAGTGTGGTGCCAAGGTGGGCATGGGGGGTGAGGATGGGGGGCCGCTGCCCAATTTTGGGTGTGGTCGGACAAGGGCAAACAACCATTTTTTTTCCCGGGCCTAATATAGTGTCCTACCATCCCCAACAAACCCTTT
Source organism: Ophioderma brevispina (assembly GCA_023653785.1). Lineage (NCBI taxonomy): Eukaryota > Metazoa > Echinodermata > Ophiuroidea > Amphilepidida > Ophiodermatidae > Ophioderma > Ophioderma brevispina. The sequence goes on along the minus strand of JAMKCH010076498.1, from coordinate 3,803 downwards.
TGAATGAGATTGGTGGAGAAATACCAAACGTATTATACTTAAAGGTGCAACAAGAGAATTTCAGGTCACCGCATAATTTTTCTTCTCTGTGATATGTAGTGTTTCATATAGTTGAGACTACCCTTGTTTGGCTACATAATAACCTAAAATGAACAAAATGTAATTTGTATATGTTATATTTCAATAGAAAACATAGGCTGAAATTCGTATTTTTTGTAACATTAACAAATTTAAAATTAGAAATTTCACAATTTTGTACGCAAAGAAACAGTTCCAGATTAATCCTTTCAATGGGTATATTTTTTGATAGAAAGCTTTAAACCAGTGCAAAAACCAGAATTTGCACTTTTTTAGACAAAACTTTTATTTGAAATCTCTCGCTGCAACTTTTTAATGATCAAGCATTTCACATCATCGCTCCATGTGCCCAATGACTGCATTAACTTTTGCTGCCTAACCTAATGTGGTGAGCTAAAATTTTAATTTTTTTTTAAATTGTCAGAAAAAATTTGAAAATACATGAATGGGCAAAAAAAGCAATAAAAAGGAATTTGTACATGCACTGCATTCATTTTCTAAACAATACACTTAGCTTTGCAAAATTTATGTGAGAAAAACTTTTTCAAAACCATGCCAATAAACACTACTTTTTGGTCTTTTTTTTCCTTTAAAAGTGCTGTTCCGGTCCGTCTTTGGGATCCCCCCCCTCAGGTAAAGGCCGTATTTTTTTCTCATTGTCGTCGTGAAATTGAGCCATCAAATCCATTTCATTGCCAAGATATAAACAAAAAAAATGCCAATTGAATTTATGGTTAACCATCAATATTAGCATTTTTTTTTTTTTTTAATTTGAATTTGCATATTATTAGCTTCTTATCATCAAAACGGAGTTTGTTTCCCACAGTCCTTGGTGGGGGTCGTTGTGCAGGTGCCAAGGCTCTTCTATAAAGTAGAGAACACAATAGACATAAATCGGATAAAGCACCTTTAAAGTAAGATGAATTCGCTGCAATTTTGTATATAACAAAGGATTTCGCACCCAATTAAAAAAAAATCTTTCCACCGTGTTGAGAACAATAAGTCACAATTTGGCTTTTCGCTTTCTGAATTTGTGTGGACCATTGTTTCGGGGAGGAAACTAAGTGTCAGGTAGTGTGCAGGAATGCAGTTATGTACCATTAAGGACATTCCATTTGTTCCGTTTCACAAAAAGCCTAACGTCAAGTTATACTGAATACTCGCATCAGTAAAATCTTTATTAATATGGTCAACTGTTTTTGTGGTTTTTGTGTTGCCCGCGAAGCAAGCAGTGGTTTGAAATTTTTCTTCCAATTTTAACAACATTCCCACGGCTTCAATGCAAAGTAAGATCAATCTTTCCATAATCTATTTCAAATGGAATTACATTTTTTTTCTAAAAAGAACTTGATGGATTCCTCCCTTTTAATATTCATGTATTTGGTTTCATTGCATGTCACCTTGACCAGCATCTTAGTAGTAGGTAAAATGTACCGAAATTGCCGCTATCTAGCTAACAAAGTAATATACAATTAGTAGTCCTGTAGGCAACAATTAAATATCAGAGTAGTCACATCTTTATGTATCTTCTAGTGTAATAAAGTACCAACAATGACGTTGTGCATAACAATACAGCCATATATAAATCCGTTCAAGTAGTTAAGTAAATTGTTAAGTACAGATAAATATAGTTAGTCTGCTCATATGACAGTGTAAAACCAATTCAAATACACTGCTAGGTTGTCTGGTACCAACTGGATGAAACTGGTTGATGGGACCAGTCATTAGTAAGCAATCATCTGCAAGAAACCAGTGGGTGCTAGTCAGCACTGGCACCAACTGGAAGATATTTGTTGAGCTTTAACCCTCTGAGTGCTACTTGCCTTTCATATCATAATTCTGATTGGTCTTTTACATCCTACATTCATTTATACCATTTGAAATACATGTTTTGAAGTATTTAAGCCTAGCCCTCTTCGGCATTACTAAGATTCTTATCCATTGTTTCAACCATCAGCACTAGTACTCAAAGGGATTAATTAGTAAGGGAGGTTTACTGCCATGTTTTTGTCTTAAAGGCTGACTCAAGAGATTCGAATTATCATTTTTTTTGTGTGTAGTAGTTAACAATAAATCATCGAGAACTAAAGATAGTTGCTTAAAATGCTTAATTCCCAAGTTAGAGATGAATCAAATTTTTCGTTTTTCATGCAGTAAACATTTTGCACAGTATAACATTGCCAAGGATACTGTGTGAATAAAAAAAAGTTCCAGATCCAAATTTATAACAAGTTTGTGATTTTCCTATATGAAAGACTTCAGTTTGAGCGACAGTTTTTCAAAATGTATTAGTAGTTGGGCATTATATGTATATGCAAAAAACATGATTTTGCTTGAAAATTGAGTGCACCTCATCAGCAAATCTCTGATTCCGGCTTTATTTTCTCAAAATCCAGTACTACAAACTTCTTCCAAGTGTTGTGTAACAGTGATTTTTATGGAGATTTACTTGTTGTGTATTTGGTGCTTTTTTCGATGCTATCAAGTTTACACAAATATAAAATGACCACAAGAAAATTTTGTACACATGGCAAATTTTCAGCAGGTTGAAACATCTCCCCTCAGGAGCAATACCAAAACTGTCAAAAGTTGTGAAACATTTATTTATGAAAGACAGCTTATGTCTATAGAAGTGTGACCTCTTTAAACAAAATACTCCAGAAGGCTTTAAAATTTGGACAATTTTTATTAGTTTTCTTCGTTGGTATAATTAAGAATAAGATTTAAAAACAATCCTGCAATATAAACACACCACAGATCTAATTAAAGTGTTTTTAATAACAAAGTTTCTGATTGACTCCAGTTCATGGTGTATCTGTGTGATGTTTAATTGATTTTTTCACCTCCATATAGGCTAGCCCTTGTGATAAACAGTAAATAAATATATTTTTTGTGGCCGCCAGCTAGAGCTGAGACCACTTGCAATCCGCGTGGTGTGTATGTTGTGGGGGGGTGGGGGGGGGGGGATGTCCTGTATGTGTTCAACTAAAATTGAAAAGTTGAAGTTCAATTGGAACCAACTTGTGTCATAGGCGCACCCCCTGGATCCATCAATCTTTGATGAGTCAAAGTCTGTTGAGGTCAACTTGAAAAATAGGCTAAATGTAAAATTGAACCTCAATTGAAAAGTTAGTTCAATTGGAACCAAACTTTGTGTCCTAGGTGCACCAAGGGATCTCCTCATATGTTGTATGAGGTCACGGTCCTATGCCAGGTCAAAAGGTCATAGAGCAGCAACACTTATTATATCTTTTAATATAGCGAGCGTGAAAGCCGAGAACCACCACAAAATTCTAGTTCCCCTATTTAATTTTTTTATGTAATTTTGATGTTTGCAGTCCAAGTCAACAAAATCATCATTGAAGAGTCGGAAATACTCTAGATACACTAAAGTAGGGAATCCCAAAGTTCACAGTGTTTCTTGCCATGTTTGAGAAATTTCATGTAAGAAACAGGAGTAAGGGCTTTTTAAGGAACATGTGAAACCTTACTATTCACCACTGTCACTAACTAGTCAACTGTTTTGTTTTGTGGGCATTTTTCTATCTGATACAGATCTTGTGGGCTTTCTTTTATATGATGACTGGGATGCCTGCATAAGGTCACTTGAAAAAATGATGTACTTTTTTTTTACTTGCCCTGTATGAATCTTGTGGCTTTTGAATCCCAGCTATGGACATTATTAAATACCTTGTATGTGTACAGAAATCTGATTCTGCCAGTTG
>JAMKCH010076492.1:0-12771 GCA_023653785.1 Ophioderma brevispina | reverse complement strand
TATGTGAGGATACATGAAACTTGTACCACAAAATGAAAATCTGTTTTTGACAAATTTAGTTCTATTTTCTGATTGTCAAATCACTGATAGTGCCATTAAGTGTATTTGTTACTATTGTTTATGTTCCAAATCCACAAAGTGCAATGACTTAATTATTCAGAGATTTGTCACTTGTATTTAGGCAACTATGCCCCATAAAACACGGAATAATGAAGTTTTGAGAATAATGCAAATTTTCCAAAAAATGAATAATGAAATTGTGTTCACCTGTGCCTCGTCGAAAAACAATGGGACGGGAAACTAACAATTTCATTTCATTAGCCTTATCGTTAGACACGTGACTTTGGGGGAATTAAAAACCGACGTACGACTTTCAGAACTTCCGTATGATTTGACACGCACACCCAACTTGTGGAAACAACTTCAAGGATAGAAGTCTAAGGACGTACGAAAAATACTTCCAAAAAGTGATCTTTCCGGGCCCTGAGAATCTTTTAGTTTTACGAATTCCTCAAGACAGTAACAGATAATGGGTTAATTAGGGGTTCATTCTAGTATTGTGGGTATGAACGATTGTTATGCCCGAGGGCTGCCCGAGGGCATAAACACACGTTCCTACCCCAAATACATGAATGACCCCCCTGTTAATGTATACCATACTTTGTTTACTAACTATTAAGTTACAAAATTAAATCATGAAAATAAATTCAGTCTAAAATTGCATGAGTTTTGATTACACTTTCGGCGTTCGTCACGGCAGCAGGCATAAACGATGTGTATACATGGTCAATGTGACGAGTATTGACCAATCGCGTACGCCGAAACATACGAGGTATACATGAAATTTTTTAATAATCGGCGTTAATAATCATCTATGTAAATGAAATTGTTGGATAACTTCCGCACTTGACCGGCAGCTTACCAGCAGCCGAGCCGGCCCGCCGCCATGATTTCTCTGTTCAGTCATATGAAAATGGACAAAATTTGAGCCATAAAAAAAACATTATCATTTATTGAAGTGTCCAAAATCAGCGTTGTATTTTTAAATGATTTTTTTAAAAATAATTTGGATTATTTAAACGATTACCCATGTTGTTTGTTTACGTCTAATTGGACATATGAATGATTGGAGGGTTCCATTCAATACCAAGGGCGTACCGTAAACTCAGCCGGATCGAGAAAAAGTTGTACAATCATCTTAAATCGTGGCTATTCGCTTAGACGCAATAATAGTTATGTGATTAAAAATTACTGTGAATAGACCGAACAAAAATAGAGATTTAGATTCGACTCTGTTTATGCGTCAGGTTCTTTTATTACAACTTGAGTAACACTCTTTGATCGGATAGGGATTGTTGGGAATCCCGCGACCGGATAAATATGATGCAAATTCTTCGGAAATTCCCCCTCCGCTGCAAAATTGTTGTCAAACAATACATCATTGCGAATGTCGGGTTGATCTTACTCGCATACTTCATTAACACCTATTAACTGATAGCAATCATTGACGAGAAAGAGTCTAACCGGCCCAACAAATGCAATTAGCAACACAACTTCAATCCGAGCCATGTGCATTGAAGACAGTTATGTACCCTGTCTGCTAAAAATTTGAACATAAATATCAATTTTTTCGACGTATTTTTCAGAGCTTATAATATGACACACAGTGAATTTTGGAAAAACTCCAAAACTTTAAAAGGTGTCAAAACGACATCGAATGCTTAGTCTAATGTTGTGACGATTAATATGTTTCGTGCTTAGACTGGGGACTACATCGACCAGGTGCACATTCGCAAACTTGTTCGTGGGTCGTCCTTTACACAAGCCTTTTAAGGCTTAGGATCATTGTCGGACATATTCAATTGTACCCAAAATAGCTCCAAAGACTGGCGATGATTAATTATTAATGCCATGCACATGTTTTGGTAAGATGGCGATGCAAGAGAATTTCCAAAAACAGAGGTACTGTACGACTAAAACCGGATGTTTCGATAATGTTACCTGTGACGATGTGATAAGTTAAATGTGATACCGGGATTTATTCCTGGTAACTGGCTTCTAACTGATTCCCATTTTCAGCTCAACTTGCGAGTACAAATAATGCTAATTTATCATACTCTAAAAAACACAGAGCGTTACCAACAAATCGGCAATAGCGCTCTCTAAATGCGTATTTCCTGGACCCATTTGTAGGCGAAAAAATCAAACATGCGATGCCAATAATGATCGACATCAATGGCGCACAAATAAAAGATCGACACGCGACACGTTGAGCTGGGGCTAAAAAGCGAACCGACCGACACTCCAAGTGCGCTTAAATCGAGACACGGCGACAGCCGTGTTAATTTGGCCACCCATGTAGACCCTAACAGAGTGAGATCTTGCTTGGTATCTACCTTGCTTCTGTGGGTGTGCTATTGTAAGGTGTATGTAGTGGGGTGTATGTGTGTGGTGTGGGTGTGATCTGATATGAAAACGAAAACTATCGCTATCGAGAAACTGCTGAAACGCCTACGAAGGACCCATGAAGCCATCGCCTTTACAAAGGTAGATCACCACAAAAAGTAGCGTGCATTTTGGGAATAGCTGTTTATAGAGCTATTGCAACGAGATTACTATGTAAACATTGACATGTGTCAAGGTGTTGCCCTCTACTTCGTCGAGATAATTTTGCAGGCTTTAATGAGGTCCAATTAGCCTCGAGGTTGAGGAGAAGGCTCCTAGTCCAGGCCACGGCATCTTGCATTGCTGCCAATAAACCTGATAAAGAGCCATACAACATATTCTTGCATATGGTAGAATATATAGATCGTGTCATTCTAAAAAAATGGTGTGACTGATGAGTCATCAGGAAACTTTGGGCCAATGGTGTGGAGTGAAATTGGTGGGGGAATTTGTGGTGTGTTGACTTTCAAGCTAAGGCTGACCTGCGGCAACTTTATCACTAATTATTATGCTTTCGACTCCGTTTGCACTTCCTGTATCGTGATCCCTTCAGCACTGTTGACAATGTTGCTGTCATGGACATTACTCACATTAGTAGAGATTTATGCAAGTATCCATTTCCCAGGGAATATGATTGTCTTCTGTCATAATTGGAGGTCTATGTTGAGGCCTAGGTTGATTCTTTGAACCAGGGGCATTGGCCAGGCTTGTTTTATTCAAACAGAATCAATAAACTGTCAGAGTGGCCAAACTAGTGCAGATCATGGTGAGATGATGACTTGGAAATCTGAGACTGATTTCCATGTCCCTCTGGCCTGAAGGTCAGGGTATGCCCATTGAGTTTAAATTTGCCGCTTATCGCTAAAGCATTTACAAGTAGGGAACCGGATATGATCAGCAGGTATGAATTTCTCAGACACCAGTTCCATGTCGTAGACTGTGTTAGAGGACAAGGAAGGTATATGGACTCATGGAAAGCCTGCTGATATACGAAGGAGGGCGACATCTTGACACTCGGTAAAGTTGAACCAGACCCATTTCTGGGCTTGTGACTCCCTTGTTACCTTGCTCTTCCAAGCGGAGTAGACTTGAGGGTGCTTTGTGGGTAACGCCTTTATTCTCTACTTTTCACGGAAAAGAAAATTCTGGTGGAGCTGGGTTCACCGGAAGACAATTACGAGGGGGGGGTGCATTGTGAAGTCGAAAAATTCTGGTTGTGTATCCCTCCCAGGACGATGCTATCCAACTCGTTCAAGATAAGAGTTTTTTGCTGTCACCAGTTCGTCCCCCCCCCCCTCTCAAAATATTGTAAAGCAAAGTAATAAAGGGTATAAATGGCACGCAATTGCTTACTTGTTAGGGTAGCAAAATCTACAAAATGCTGCTTTAAGCTAGCAAAAATAGACAACAAAGTATTGTTGAGGTATGTTTGTAGTGGTAGAATACTTATTTAGGGAGGCATTTTGTAAGTCCATGTTCACGCATGTATCCACTTTGATACAATGTGGCCCCCGGGAAAGAGAAAGAGAAAATGCGTTATGATATTGTAAGTATATGGCAGTAGAGGTGTCCAACAGGTTGGGGGGGGGGGGCAGGGGGGAAAGGAGGCCACCCCGAGAGCTTTTACCAGGGGGAAAACTTGAAAATAGTCATGTGATTGGGTGGAGTTGCATCGTGTTGGGTATTTACCGGCAAGGCTGTTGCATAGAAAACTGTCCATTACAGTCTTTTGCCGTGCATTCGCTGATTAAAAAATACTGTTACATAACTACAGGGTACTTAACAGAAAAAGGCTGAATGTATGTATGTTGTGGTGCCAGGACGTTTTAACTGTCAGGCTTTTAAAGAATTGTTCTATTATGAAGTGCGTTGTGGATTAAGGACCACTAGACTTTCATGGATGGACCCCTGTTCATGTGGGTGTGTATGTGTTAGATGAACCTGGCATATATAAACAGGATGTATTTTTAACACTTAAGAACATGTGCACAAACATGGCGCCAAATTAATGCCTCATAAGATTGAGTAGGGCCTTCCAAACTGTTTCTTCTAATTGAATTTGGAAGATCAAAGGTGCACTGAGGGTAATGATGAAATCCTGACCTCCATGATTTTGTTATCAGAAGAAAGGTCATCATTATCTTTCTCCTTACCCTAGGGCAATGTGAGGCTGGGAAAGGTTTCCTTTTAGGATGTTATGAACATAAAAAATGTGGTCGACCACCAGGTCTGCCGAACACATTAAAGCGTTAATGGGCGATTTATAGAGTCAGAGTTGGTGGTCGTAAGGTCATATCATTTACGAACCCAGGTAGATTGCTGACTTTAATAATGCTTATCCCATTTTTCGAGAAAGAAATCATTTTAACAGTGCGGAAAACCAGGGTTTTTTTTTTTCTGCCCCAACAAAAAAATCAAAAAATGGCTACAAATTGTGCCACCCAGTCATCTTTTTGGACCATAATAACTGATAAGCTTTTGTTTATCAGTTCATTTTTGTGGGGCAATGTCCCATGTTTCTGCCCTGCAAGGAATCATCTCTATGCCAACTTCATCTCACTGTTGAGTTTCGTTTCTCGATTTTGCAGTTTTAGCTTAAAATTGGACTGCGAGGCACTTTCCAAAAAGTACATATCAAATGTTCTAAATTTAAGGGGACCCATCTTAGGAGATGGTGATTCATCATTTCTGAAATTAGAACTGTTGTAACCAATTAAGTTTCCCATGGGATCAATTTAAAATTGATGAAACACTCTTACAGGACTATTCAACCGTGGTTTCAACAAAACTTTCTGATGAGTAGGTTCAATGGGGCATACAGTTATAAACGAAAGACAACCAATACAAATTTTGTAAATTTTAGGCAAGGGGTCATAAATCAAATTTTTGAATGTTAAAATCATCCGTTTTCATTGTAAAGTGGGATTTCTCAAAAAAAAAACAAGCGGATCATGGTGAATACTGACGTTGACGGTACCTGTTGAAACTGTGACATTCTAGGCCCACCCTGTACTACAGGGTTCCCTAAAAAATAAGTTCCCCCCCAAAAATCAAGGAATTTTGTTGCATACCTCGCTTGAATGGATGATGGAAATTTTACAACGTTTTGACGAGAGGAACAATTGGCTCGCCACCAAAGTCGTTGCTTTTCAAAACAACACCTTTGGCATCAAATATCCCTTTTCCAAAAATGCTGTTGGCAGAAAGTGGCCCTTTACCGTATTCAAAGGTCTACAGTAAGGAATAGCAATTTACAAGAACTATTTCATTCATATTCGTTGCGGGATTTGATGGTAGGGTAAATAAGCTTAGTCAGTGGTTCTCAATAAGGAAGCCCGCGGGCCAAATCCGGCCCCGCAACCCTAGATTATTGGCCCTTTGCATTGCTTACATATAAAGAGAAACATAAGAATTATGGGTGTATCTTGGCCTTCAAGTAGGGGAATGTAAAATATGTTAAACATTCTCTGGCCCCTCAGATATATAATTGATAACCATGGCAAAACAAATAAAAGACCCAATATGCGTTATTAAAAACAAAGAAATGAGTGTAAGCTTAAAATATCATTTCTTGCATCTCTTTGTTATGAAAGAAAGAGGTAATTTTGAAATGCATGTTTCAGATCAAAATAAAATAAGCTTAAGTGTTTGTCATTCAGGGTGAAGATCAATAGTCAATGTTCCTCCATCTGGCACTTGATGACATTTATTTTAGGGTTTACACATGCGTTTACCAATTTGCTGATGTTCTGTTGATGAATGTGGTTCCATGCTCGCTGGATAATTCACCACGTGAGCCATTCTCCTTATGTGTAGTTTCGGCTCACATTTCGAGTGGTGTTGCTTACTCAAATCTCATCTCATAGTGTGGTTTGTGCTCTTTGTTTGTTTGTTCATGTTTGCATATGCGTTCATGTTTGTAAGATTTTTATTTCAGACCGTAATGGATATAAAAAAAATAAGCGTTGTGGTAAATTGATGACTTTCTTGACTTTAGACCTTTGAATACAGTAAAGGACAACTTTTCTGACATTTTTGGAAAAAATGGAGTGTGGTTGATGCTGAAATTGTTTGAAAGGTAACAACGTTTGTGGGGGGAGCCAACTGTTTCCTCTCTCAACACTTTTTTGAAATTTTCTAAAGCATCCAGTGTCTAAGTGAAGTTAGCATACAAAAGGGCCTCAATTTAGGGCGGGGATGGGCAACTTATCTTTTGGGAACCCTTCAATAATGCACAAATTTTAATGTGCAAGGAACATAATTAAATATTGTAGTTTATTGAAAGAATCCTCAAACGCCAATATCTTCTTCAGCTTGAAAATAAAAAACTTTAGATTCAGGTATATGTGGGTGACAGGATGCTTAACTTCTACAAAGAAGTACAATCCAATATCTCCTTAAAGATGTTCGGCATTCTCTCGTATTCATCTGCACCTGCAAAACCTGAAATCTAAAGGTTGTTACTGTTGATTAACGTCACTGTTGCAAATTTGTAATTGGACTATTCAATACTCAGGATGTAAATTCTTATTGTCCCGCCGAACTAAGTCGGAACGGGGACTATGAAAATGGGCTCCGTCCGTCCGTATGTCTGTAGTCCGTAGTCCGTAGTCGTGTATTCGTATGTCTCATGTGAGAAAATGTTAACCCGGGAATTCCGTGATATAAACATAGGTAACCCGATGCTGTATCTTGAAACGATATATCGGGCACACAAAATTCTTCGCTTCATGGAATAAGTGCATATGGCATGCATCGTTTCTGCGATTTGAAAGTGTGTGATTCATGCGGCTGAGGTATGCAAATGAGCTAATTAAAATATGCATAATAATGTTATCACTGAAAACGGTACATAAGATATGTAAAATTCTTTTGCACATGAAGTATATCTTGGTGCATGTTGTTGCGCTTTGAAGTCACATGAGATATGCGGCTTAGTATGCAAGGAGCTAATAAATATGGTAAATCATGATGCTGAAAAAGTACATCAGAATGCAAATTCTTTGCCTATGCAGTACATTGGCATGCATGTTTTCGCACTTGAAGTGCACGATTGATATATGTTGCTTAGGATGCAATGAGCTAATTAAATATATTGCACCTAAAATGTTCGGCTGAAACAGTACATCGGATGTGCACAATTCCTTCACTACATGAAAGGCTCCTTATGCCATTACCTCTTTATGTGTGAACCTATGTGCGTTTAGTTATGTGGTTAGGTTGCAAATGATGATAATTAATATGACGCAATTGATATTTCACTGAAAACGGTATACATAGATGTTGGGCAAAAATTCATTCGCTACATGCAAGGCTTATGCCATACATCTTTTGTGTGAACTCGATCTGTGGTTTTAGTTATGCAAATGTATGCTTATCCGACCATCAAGCTGCATTTATTTAAAGGTGCTATTCCAAATACGTCATTTTTGTAGGACTATACTCCCTCGCACTCATTACTTTCCACTCACTATACTTTCTTCACGCCACCTTCCAATTCGTGAACATGCATGGTTTTAAGTGGTGGTTGTCTAGTGGCTCTAGGGTTCAAGGGGGCTGTGGGTGCAAGTCAGGTTGTCATTCCATGATCGCGAAATTCGCGGGGGGGACAGTATTTTACGCATCGCGTAAAATACGAGTTCGCCTGGTTTCTTATTTTGCCAGGATGGTTAATAAATGGGTTAAATTTGTCTTTGGGGTTACATTTCCGAATCACAATTTCAAGGACCTAGTAAAGTTTAAAATGGTGTTCCAAAGTTTGGGTTATTGTGAAATATAGTGCCATGAAATTCATAATTTGTTATATTATTTGCATAGCTTCCAACTTGTGTTTTTTAATGATAACTGTCGCTACTGGCCTGTGTAATTGCTAATACACTTGAAGAAAAATCTGTGTCATGATGGTGTAAGGCAAATAAATTGCCGTCAGCATGTATTGAATGCTGAAAGGGATATCAATATAGGTACATAATGAGACTCTTAATGCTCATCAATTTTAATTAAAGATTTTCTTTCCTCAATTTGTAGGGTGACCTTGCCAAAAAGAAGATCTATCCTACGCTATGGTAAGTGCAATATAACATTCCTCCTCCGTTTATTTTGATAGTAAATTGGCCAGTTTGAGGGGGAAACATAGAAGATCTCCTCAAGTGTATAGCATTTATCTTAGATTAGGCATGAATGAGCCATTTGTTTGTTTCTAACTATGAACACAACTTAGGACAACTCCATATGTACATCTCAGTATGGCATGGCGGAAAAGTATGAACATGCATATTAAATTAGCCCCCTAGTGAGTGCATTGTGTGGAAAAATGTTTGGTGCTCAAGTCAGAGCCCCACTATAGTTTTGTAGTAAAGACCACAGTTTCATTTTCTCAATGGTTCCATAGGTGTAGCTCATTGAGGGTGTTCCCTTCCTTAAACTTTCTGACCCTCTGATGCAAATAACCATCCAAAGAACCCTTTTTTTTGCCAATATTTGAGTTTGTATCCTTTACACACATTCCTATGGGGACTGATAATGTTAGTCCTCACACGTAACCATTTTAGATAATATCTTTCTCAATCTGTGACACAGACTCCATCGTGAGAAATACTTTTCTGCACCTTGTAACTCTCATGATGTTAGTTTTTTTTATAATAGATGATGTAACCAAATGCCTATATAATAGTGCATCCACCTATTTTTATCCCCGGGGCTTGAAAAGGAGTGGGGGATTTTGCGAGAGCTTGCATGTCCGTATGTGTGTGTGTATGTGTTTGTTCCAGTTTTGTCACGTCTCCAAAATTTTTAAGTCGAATTTACAACCAGACTTGAGGTTAAGTGGGGGAGGGGTTCCTTCATATAGGGATGATGTCAAAGGTCAAGACCAAGGTCAAAGGTCCTCTTAGGTCATTTTTTATGTGTATGTATGCATTTGTGTTGTTCCATTTGGTTAGGTTTTTCGTTTTCACATCTCCTTTGAAAAGTTTAAAGTCAGATTACATCAGACTTGGGGTTAAGGTTCAATACGGTTTCCTTCTAGTCGATGATGTCTAAGGTCATCTGAGGTCATTTTTCATACTGCCATACTGCATCTTCCCATGGGTTGATGCACTTTACTTGCTGTATTTTCTGGCTTGTTATAATCAATTATTATAATCCTACTTAAGCTGATTTAGATTAAATATGGTCTTTATTAGAAAAAGACAAGCTATATTTCAACCCCCCTCAGGTTTAAACCAAACTAGTAGATTTTGTGTCCTTTTAAAAAATGGGCTTTGATCATTAACTGCTCAACATTTACACTTATTGTTTGGCTTGCTGATATTAAAATGGATTAATGATTGTCGTTGTTGTCTTTTAGTTGCATTTTAAATAAAATTGTGTCTTTTTTACTAACACCTGGCTTGAAGCCATAAGTAAATTTAATTGATATTTGTCTTTTTCTCAACTAAGGAGCAAATCTGAACAATGTCTGAAATTTTCAGCAGGGCATTTGTATGTGTTAAATAGTAATTCAAAATGTTTAATTAAACAAAAAATGTTTTATTTAACAACAGGGCTTTTTTAGGTGATTTTTTGCCAGCTACAAAATAGCTTTTTTATCTCATTTTTGCAATAAACCAAATGAAATGGGCAATAAAAAGCATTTTCAGTTGACAGTTTTAATGTTAATTTAATTGGTATTTTGTCATTAAATGGCATGCATTTCATTTGTCTTAACCCGTTGTTTTTGTTTTTGGTTTCAAAATAATTACAAAAAGAGAGCCTTATTTCCTATTTCAGTTGAAATGCATTTAGTGTCTAACCGATCACCTAATATCTGGTATAACCATTTACAGATTTTAAATTTCAAATCGGTTCATTCCGTTATTTCTGTGTAATTTTTTTGTGCATTATCATCGCCCGCCGTTTTTTTGACAGCCAAAAGCCGCCAGAAAGTAGCAGATCGATTTCAGGTAAACCTCTAAAACGGCGAAATAGTAAGTAAGGAAATGACATACACCCACTCTCTCTTGTGCAGGCTGATTTAGAGGGGGGGGGGGCGCACCCGGGCGCTCCCCCTCTATTTTTTGCTTATTTTTTGCAGAGCCAGGGCGCCGGCGCCGCATAGAGCGCCCGTGCGCACTGTAGTCTAAAATAACTTTTTAACGCCCATGCGCCCCTGTTAGTCTCTAAGAATGATGGTACGGACATCGGCGGCGTGTAAATCAAGCTTTGTGGGTGCCCTGAAAATTTGGCGCCCCCTTCCTATTGAGAAATCCTGATCCGCCCTTTTGTGTCGCATAAAATAATAAATTCATTGTTTCAGTTTATATTTATTCACCCAACACCGTTTGGCCATCAGTTTCGAACAATTTTAATTCAAGGTTGGACCTCTTTGATATTATTTGAATCTGTTGAAAATGCGTTAAAAAAAATGATAATTTTGCCGATACCGATTAGGTCATAATCGGCCCGATTTCCAAAATACCGATCATATCGGTTTATTCTCTGTAATGCTATTCAAATTCTGATTCATTAATGGGTGATGTTAGCATCAAAAACACTAACCACCATATTATAATTTCTGTCCTATGGACACTACTTTCTTGCAGCGATTCAGAATCTGCATCTAGAATAGGACATGTGCTATAGATTTGTTTGGCCAAGTTCAAGTGAAAAATCCAAAATTTAGTTTATGATAAAATTATATCAGGAAAAGACGCACATTTGGCTCACACACCCACACACAACCACCACACACACACACTTGATCACTCATTTATTATTCACTATCACCACTCCACTCACTCACTCACTTATCTCGCACTCACTCTCCCTCACTCATATGTATCCTCGCCTTTACACCCAAGACACGCACTCATGCGCGTGAACCACACACAACACACACAAAGTATGGAGGTCTTCCCACCATGTTGAATCATTAAGCAGCATGATGAGAGTAAATGAGCGGCTGATCAAACTTGGATTATTTTTTTAACTGCGAGTTAAAAAGGTTCAGAGTGATTTTTAAAGTGGTTGACCCGATCAAACAACCCAACCTTGTTCCCCCACCCACACGCAATTTCCTCCATCAAAATGCTCCAATGTAAAGGTGGCAACAAGAGATTGTGAGCCTGAAAATTGTGTCATAATAGTAATTTCATATAGGTTACACCAAAATTTCTTACATTGTATTTGCTGGCCGAAATGTCTTAAAGAGAGAAAAAGGTGATTTGATTTGCTCTATTTCAACCTAAACATAGGCTGAATTTTGTAGTTGCTCTTATACTAAATTAGAAATTAACATGTTTTATCAAAGAAGAAACTTTCTCAGCTTAATTCCTTTCAATGTAGGATATTTTTGATGGAAAGCTTTACCTCATGACAAAAATCAGTATTTTTCACTTTTTTAGGAACAACTGGTATGTGAAATCTCTTGTTTTCAACCTTTAATTACATATTTTTCTTCTACTATCCAAAGGGCTGACCGATTAAACTGACAGTTTGTAATCCGGATGTTTTTGTTGATATGCTTCGCATGTGAGGGAAAAATATGTGAAAATCAGATCCCCTTTTTTAAAAGGATTTGTTGTGAATTAGTGTTTTTGAAACATCCCACAATGCCCCATTTTTGGGAAATTTTCACTTCCATAAGCTCATGTGATCCCATCAAATTCTCTTTCGTGAACACATCAAAACACTGAACGTTTACAATACTTAGAGCCCACAAAGTGCGAGTACATACTTGGGTAGTTTTTAGCAATATGCATGATTGTTTTGTAGTTTTTGAATTCTTGAGCACTTTTTGTCTCGCCTGAACTTTTGTTCGGCAATCGACTTTAGTAATCATTTTCCTGTCTGTCTGTCCTCTGTCTTTCTGTCTGGTTCCCGTCCGTTGCTTGTCCTGTCTGTCTGTCTGTCTGTCTGGTCTTCATGCTGCTGTCTGCTCTCCTTCCGTGTTCAACCTGCTTGTGTACGATTTATTAATCGGAGTTTTCCGTAAGGGCGAACGAATGGTGTAACTTGGTGGAAAGGAGCGGGTCATGAGTTTCTCGACTGAGTAGATTTGGGCGTAAAATATCCTATTAGTATCTAATTGCATAATTTACGAAAATTTCCCGCAATGTTGTGTACCAGTGTTCAGGAGTTCCGAGGCGTATATGATGCACTTGGTGGAAGGGAGCGGGCTGAGAGTTCTTGAACTGATTAGATTTTGCGCGTATTTCGGGCAAATTAAGTAATGCAAAGGAGCTTATTAATTAAATGCAAAAATCACGTATTGCTATAATTTTTAAACGGTAAACGGATACACAAAATTCCTTCACTTCATTAAAGCCTACCATGGTGTCGCATCTT
>JAMKCH010076490.1:0-10053 GCA_023653785.1 Ophioderma brevispina | reverse complement strand
TTTGTGAAAGAAACTTGTTTGAGAGGCGGATATTATTTAAAGATCTATCAGGAGTTTTACAGCTATATGTTTGCGGATATCCTTTATCTCGATTAATGTTTCATCATTGCGTACCCTCCGTATTTTTACAACCTGTTATTTCAGAGTTTTTCCATAAAAAAACTTGTAAACTTAAGTCAATCTTGTGTTGTGGGAAAAATCATTTGGTCCGCCAATATTTTCGAAAAAAAAAGTAACTGAAAGAAGAAAGAGGAAGGGGAATCCATAATGTAAAGGTATATTTCAAAACACTTTAAAAAATTAGCCTACCTGAATAGCGTACATAAGCATGGGTAGAGACACTTGCGCGGGAATCCATTTTACAGGGCATACCAATTGAATACCTGTGGTGCTTAAAAGTTATCTGAAGAACGTGTGGAATAGGTGAGGCAGTGTACCCCTCAGCGTTGGTAGTAGTGTACACTATCTATACCCTTATTGGTGCTTAGTTTTTGCACGAAAAGGAGTGAAAGAATCAATTGACACTTAACATTAAGTCTTTGGGCACTAGAAAAGGGAGTTATGATGATGAACGCAATGTGACCCGCCTCTCCTCCATTAGATTTAAGTGCGGAATTCGACAGCGTGGATCAAACATTTCGGTTCAGCCCGGATTCATGGCATGTGGGCCAGCTGTTGAAAGGGGGTCAATCCTATATAACTAAACAAGGCTGGAAATGTGCGTGTGTGCAGGAGACCTTCTCCATTTGTTTATAATTACGGGTCCCCAGGGTCTTCGTGTCATCGGACACAGTTCTTACCTTTTAAATTTATCCAATGTTCAACAAATCCTCAAATATAATACAGCATCATATTTATGCTGAGGTACCCAGTCATATGTAACGTTTAAACCTATACATGTAATTAAAACATTACTTTTTGATTACTAATGACTCAAAATTTATTGTGTTCTATTTAGACATTATTTTTGTAGTTTAAAATTCTTTTTTTGTTGTTAAAAGCAAGCACTTTTGATAGTTAGAAGGCAAGCAATTTAGATAGTTACTTATTTAGCGAATCGATTTATTTGTCAGATGGCTTATTCCTACCTTCTGTTTTCGGCTGTTCCTGGCCATTGGATTTTTCTAATAGAGTCGTATGCATTATAAGTGCATTATTATTATTATTGACTGGCATTACATTTTTTAAGAGTTGACTACCCGGTATATATGTACGTTTTAAACCTATACTTAATCAAAACATTCCTTTTTGATAGTAATTGACAAATTTATGTGTTCTATTTAGACATTATTTTGGGTAGTGTAATTGATCATTTGAGGTTGTATTTTAAAAAGCAAGCACTTGATAGTTAGAAGGCAAGCAATTTAGATAGTTACTTATTCAGCGAATCAATTTATTTGTCTATGTAATTGTCCTACATGTCTTGTTTTCTTGCTTGTTCCTGCGCCTTGGATTTTCTAGATAGAGTCGTATGCATATAAGTGCCATTATTAGTATTATTGACGCAACATTTTTAAGAGGTGACTGTTCACGCACGTGGCTTGGACATGTAGTATATTATAGTGATTTACTAGAACGAGAAACACAACTTTTTATGGGTATTTCAAATACTTTGGTGTCACAAATATCCTTAAAATGTGGATGCCCCGATACGATGAGAATTTTGAACCCTTTTTAGGTTCTTAAACTATTTACAAGTCCGCACCAGAGTAAATTACTCGAGTTTCGATAAACGAGATTTAAACAGGACACGTTGGGAAATCCATTGAAAATTAAGATTTCCATTGCTGAAATTATTCAGGTAGCATTATCTCGAGAAAGAAGTCCCTGTTATACATAGTGATTGACAATGCAAGGACGATGTACGACTGCAACGCGCGCACAATGACAAGCACTGGATTGTCTCTTAAAGCAAGCTAAACAAACATGGCGAAATGCGTACTCGGAGATAATTCAGTAAAGACATGCAAACACATTTCAGGGGTAAATTAACAAAATATACTCTGTAATTAGGTATGAATTACTAAGCATTCTTGACTTGAGAAGCGTAATTAGATACTAAGAGAATGTTGTATATACAGGTCTGGTGCAAGACGACAATGTTTGATAGGTAATAATGAGAAATTTAGTGTTGAGGTTGAATTTCATATGGGAAAAACTATATCTGCGTTAGAATGTGTATGCTTGGGGGGGGGCGGGGGATTCAATAATGCTTTAGTCGACATAAATTATTGTAATCAGGGAGCCTAAGACCGGGGTTCCAATGGTAGTCTAATGTAGAACCTCAGTACAATAATTGTGGATGATGAAACCTACAAAGCCCATGGTCAAGGGAACTATCTGCATAATATGTAAAGACATCCCTGAAGATATAGGTTCTCAAAAACATTAAACAAAAAGTATATCGCCGCTGAGAGGAGGAAAGCATTAGGTTCCGTTGGCGAGTAGCCAGGATTCGGCAAGAAAGGTGCAATGAACTAATGTTTGCGGCTACCGTGGAAGAGAACAAATATACAAATTCAAGAGGGTGGCGATTTAAAGGATATGAAGTTGTAATTCTTGATAGAATGTCTTCACTCCAAAACCCCACCTGTTAAGTTTCGTGCCCAATATTTCAATCCGGTTTGATACGAGAGCTAAAACGTGATTTGTAAGCCATAGAGTATGTGTTAGAATTTTAATATTGTCGACCAAAATAGGGCACATTTTCGCTCATAACGACCAAACCAAACACCCTTATGCTCTAGATTTCACATGGTAAGTGAGAAAAAAAGAAGCTTCATATACCAAAATGTTGACCACTTCCGGTAATCTGGGGCTTCTGGGACGAGGCTATTAGCGATCGGGCCATGACATTAAGAATTCACACATTTTGCAGGACTAAGGTTAGACAATACCAACCTAAAAACTGTTACAGAAATCTAAAAAAATTAGGCTATTTAGAAAATGTGGCTAGTTATTGCGTTAATAGAGACGCAATTTTTAATACAGTTTTTCCTAATCAAAGCAAATATCCAATAATTCTGGGTTAGGTGAGGCCTTATGGAAAAAAATTCCCCTATAAGAATTTTTGCAGTACGTAGGCCAATATAACAAATTAAGTTAAATCGTCCTTCAGGGGCAAGACAGCAGTGTAAATAATTGGGGAGGAAAAAGAAAAAAACGGTCAGTTATGAGTGATAGTCGATTCGCGTTGATACGTTCATCAACCTGGAGTTTTGGACCGATTCCAATAAGTCGGAGAGGGGTCAACCTCGCTCTACCGGGAAAATGACTCTTAAGAATTCAAATGCACGTGACAAACCGGAATCGTTGGAGGGACACTCCAGTCATTTACTCACTCACTGCACAACTAAATTACAAGTCCATTCATGTATGGAAACGCACTATAGTGTATTTCAGGCCTTAACTTGCTCACAATAACATGATTGATCAAAATTTCCCGCGCCTCATTGAATTTTTCACCTCCGCATGAATGGTACCAGAATGGTATAAGATGATCGATTAATCTTAATTTTTATTTTACGATAGCGCAAATTTAAAGTACCATCTACAGGAGTACCAACAAAAGGGATGAACTATTTCCCGCGATTCCACCTTATGAATGTGATAATATTCTATGGATTATTTTCAGTATGAAGCGACAAGGGTGCACAGAGTATTCAGTACAAATAGGCTGTGAGTTACGCTTTGACACTCAGCTAGGCACATCCTGTATACGTGTCTGTGATAATCATCGCAAACTTAAACTCCTAACAATGCACAAAACCATGCAGATCTGTTTTTAAGCGAAATCCACCTCACGCACCTTCAATTTCAATTGGTGATAATGTTCTTGAAGTTGTTTCTGAAACAAAACTGCTTGGGATATGGGTCCAAATGATTTGAAATGGGAACCTCAGATTAACACCATGATACTAAGCGTAGTAAGGGTGGTATACACATTCTTGGGCCGATCTAAAAAAGTTTGGTGTTCCGAAGCAAGATTTGATCACAGTTTACATGACGTATGTTCGTCCATTGCTGGAATATGCACCCCGTTGGACTCAAACTATCACTTGTAATATTTATTTATATTCTTATATATTGATTTTTCTTTTTACCATCAAAAGCGGGCTTGTAAAATTATTTTAGGCCCTGATACACCGATTATGACAGTGCTCTGACCAAGTGGTTTGTCTTCATCAGCTAGGATAGGCGTGATGAATGTGCAAAAAAAAGTGTGCTGAATCAGCGTCATTTCAGATCGTTTTAACTCATGGTTTCATGAAAGTTCAAGTTGCAACAGTATGACATTAAGAAATAGCGTCCCCGGTGTGAAGAAAACCAAAATAAAGAGTTGCACCGATTTTTTGGATGGCAATAGTGCAATACATATTAGTTACCTTACAGGCTACTCAATAAGTAAATTTTAGTTGGGCCACATTGATTTGAATCTGTGTGAAAAATAAGTTTCATTTAATTGTATTATATCGTGATTTGTGCAATAATCAATTAGATTTTTTCTGGTACTAAATTAGTTCACCATTTGTTTACATTTATGAGTATGTTGAGTTCATGTGTGTGTGTTTGGGTTGGTGGATGAGTGAATATGATGAGGAGTGGTGTGGGAGGGAGTTGGGGAGGGAGTGAGTGAGTGATGTGGGGTGGTGGGTGGGTGGGTGGGTGGGTGGGTGGGTGGGTGGAGGGAGGGGTATGGTGACCGGAGTGATGTGAGTGACGTGACGTGAGTGAGTGAGTGAGTGATGAAGAGTGAGTGATGTGAGTGGATGGGTGGATGGGGGGAGTGAGTGACGTGGGTGTGGGTGTGGATTCAATGTGAGTACAAAACTCAGTTGTTGGAATGGTGAATGATTACAAGTGCAATTGTAAATGGTAGTATTATATTTCTATCCTTTTTTTTTAAATGTTTATTTGATATTTCTAGGTATTTTTTATAAGTAACATCATGCATTCATCTTTTGGCTGCGATTTGATGTGTAATAACTAAAAATAAAAAAAAAAAAAAGAAAAAAAAAAAAATGAAAATAAGAAAAATGAATCCCTATCCAAGCAATTGCAACAGCGCTCGTGCCCTCGGAATCCTCCCATAGATTCATCTTTTTAACAGACTAAAGTAATCCGTGGCAGTAATGAAAGAAAAATAGTTCACATTTCAGAAAAAAGATTTGATCGTGAGGTTAATCAGTACAAATTACAGAAGAAATAAACGCTGAGAGGAGAACACTAAGGAACATTATCTACTTCGTTTCGTTCGTTAATTTATAATGCATCAGCTCAAATCAAAAATGTCCGAAAGTTCACGGAGAAGGTTAAGCTGTACTCTTCCATTAACGAATCTTGACACTAACTTGAAACAGGTCGCGTCTTCAAGGTATTCACAGGATTGCCTTTCTAAGATGGTTATACAATGCCAGCATAAAAAACCAACAAACTCAAATCACCCCCGACACTGGATATTTGGTAACCGGCCAAAACTGAAATCTATTTTTTCACTTTGAGTTCAAATTAATTTATCAGAATATGAAGAATTTTGAAAATTTTCCCTTTGTTTTCTGTCCTGTCTGCCCCCCCCCTCATCTCCTCCCACACACACTCTGTTTTCTCTGTCGTCCTAAATCGGTCTCCCTTGTCTGCATTCCCATCTCTCTCGTCTCTCACTCTTTTCTGGCATGTGAGCGCATCGAAGTTTGGACCCTTTCATTCATGTCAATGTACCACTTTCGGAATAAGGTATACTTCAGCTTTATGTGCGGATTCCGCCAATCAGCAAAATGTAAAATGCAATTCTAACTGTTAATGGGACTTTACAAATTACATATACATGGATTTGAGTCTAATTGCACGTTCCATGAAACTCATGACATTGCGGATAATCATCTACTTTCAAAAATTTATAATAACATTTACTGACCTATTTGATGGACACGTGCCATTAGACGACAATCATTTGTCCAATGTATTGTAAATCCCATAACATTTAGAAATTTGCATTTTACATTCCTAAATTGGTGAAACCCCGCACATAAAGCCATAGCATATCTAATCCGAAAGCGGTACATTGACATGGATTTGTAACATGCCAGAAGAGCGAGGAAATGCAGACTAGAGGCCGAGAAGACAGACATAGAAACACAGAGTTATTAGAGAGCGAGAGACGTGACAGGCATACAGACAGACTGAAAATGTCAAAATTCTTTAATATTCGATAATGCATATTAATCCTCAAGTGAAAATAGAATTCAGTGGGTAACCAAAATATCCAATCCGTCGATGATATGTTTTTCTGCTGGTGTTTTATAACCATCTTAGAAGTCAAATCCTGTTGATACATGAAGACGAGACCTCTGCAAGTAGTGTCAAGTGTTTTAAATGGAAGAGTACAGCTAACCTTTCTCCGTTGAAACGAAGTAGATATGTTCTCTTAGTGTCTCTCTCAGCGTTATTTCATCTGTAATTTGTACTGTTACCCCCTCATCGATCAACTTTTTTTTATTTCACATACTGACAACCACGCTTCTTTGGTCTGTAAAAAGATGGAATCGATTGGGAGTATCCTCGAGGGGCACGAGCGCTTGAATTGCTTGGATAGAGATGTGCCTGGCTGAGTGAAGCGTTAACTCGCACCTATTTGTACTGAAAACATCTGTGCAACCCTTCTTGTCGTTCAGACTGAAATAATCACTAGAACAGTTTATCACATTTGTAGGTGATAGCGCGGAATAGTTTAGGCCCCGAATGACCTTATTTGATCCCTTTGTTTTGGTACTTACTGATGGATGCAGTGGGGACTGTAGTGTACAGATCTCATGGAGTGTACAATTCTGGATAAAACTGTGAATTTGGTACACAATTACTTTATATATGCTTTGATAATCAAATAAATTGATGAAGCACTTGCCACAACACCCTTTCAAATGGCCCCAGCTTGGATTTCAAGTTACACAGTTGTAAAAAAAAAAAATTAAACTGTATGTTCCCGGGTTGTTTTTTAAGGGCCACATCATGATGTTCCTATTCCTTATTTCAATCGTTTTAATAAGCGCCAGTGAAACAATTGGCACCACAATATTACCTGAATCCAAGCGACTTTTAACTTTTGACCCATGTAAACACCAAAATTGACTTTTTCATTATTTTACATTGTTTTACCCCTTAACTCCGAAACTATAGCCATACAAATAGTGGTAAAACTATACCATACAAACTCATGGTTGTAACTTTTCAACACAGTCGGAACATTTTAAACAATTTTGACGCCCGGTATAACCTTGAAACGTCAAGCTGGGGTCCATTAATGGGGGTTGGCAAGTGTTCCATCATTTTATGGATGATCAATGCCTAAAGTACTTGTGTGCCAAAAATTCACGTTCATTTATTTCTCGGAAGCGCACACACCATCTTTCACTAAAGTCCCTCGCTAATGGGCTATGTGCTGCTATGTAAAAAAATATAAGAATTAATTCAATATTGACCATATTTTTTTCCCTCTTTTCAATTATTTCCAAAACTGCTGTCTTGCACATTATTCGAATTTAAATAACTTTGTTATATTGCCTACGTCTGCAAAACAATTCTTATAGGGAAGAATTATCCGAAGAGCCTCTCGCTACCCAGAATTATTGGATATTTTGCTTTGATTAGGAAAAACTATTAAAAAATTTGCGTCTCTATTAACGCAAAATAGCACATTTTCTAAGAATAATCCCAATTTTTGAGATTTCTTTCTCTGAACAGTTATGTTGGTAATTGTCTGAACATAAGTCCTTCGAATGGCAATGCTTTTAAAAGCATTGCCATTATCTTAATACACAATATTAAAATATTTTGTATTGTCAGAAAAGAAAAAGGGGATTTTGTTATATAGTCCCCAGTTCTAACCTACAACGGTAGGCTCGCTGAAAACACACCAGTTTCTCTTCCCTGTGCTGTGCGTCCATATTGTCATATCAATCGGAATTGTGAGTGGAGATTTTTTTAGGAATACCACTGTTTCCTAGCCCTTTTCTTTCTTCTCCTCTTTGGGCCTTTGAATCGGCCATTCGTTTTGGGAAAATATGGTTTAATGTTATCCCTAAAAGCCTGTTTCAAGATGTTTTTGGTCTTGAACCCTCGTCTGCAAAAGGGGGAGCTTCCATTTTTTTCCTCTTTTTCCCGCCTGGCTTTTTCTGGTGCCATATTACCACCCCACCCCCATTCGGGTGTGTGGTTACAAAAATTGGGTCATATAGACAAAGGTAAATGGGATTTAATGTTGGATTGCAAATTTTTGGGAATGTTTCAGCTAATTCTGGGTATTGGTTATTAAACAATATTGACAGGTTTAGAATGTATGATGAAACAATATTTTACGTACACTAATTTCGACCGAAAGCGACCATTTTTTTTGCCTCATTCCATCATGATGTATTAACAAAAATGTCCGCTCTCTTCCGCTGAGCGGCGATACTTTGTTTAATGTTTTTGAGACACTATATAGACGAGAAGTAGAGTACAGGAGAGTAAGGAGAAGAAAAAATGACACAAGAAAGTATCTACTTTAGTTTCTCTAATATTTACGCAAATATTTTCGCTTGACATGTTACTTTTGTAAGGTTATCAAATCACAATTATTGTACTAGTTCCTCACATTAGAGGCTTACATTGTGGAACCCCGGCATTAGCTCAATGATTATCAATATCTGCCGACTAAAAGCATTCTTTGAAGCAGGCACATACAAATGCAGATACGTTCCGATATGAAATCACCTCACTAATTCTCATTATGAACATATCAAACCTTGTCGTCTTGCACCTGTGTATATACAACATTTTTCTTGGTATCTTTACGCTTCTCAAGTCAAGAATGCTTATTAATTCGCTATTACAAGAGTATTAAGTTTTCGTTATACCCTTGAATGTGGATTTAGCATGTCCTTTAAGGAATATTTACGGTACGCATTTTTCTCTGTTGTTAGCATTACTTTAAGAGACATCCAGCGCTTGTCTTGCTGACCCGTGTGTAGTCGTACATCGTCCTTGAATTTGTCAATCACTACTGTTAAGCAGGGACTTCTTTCTAGGAGAGAATGATACCCTGAATGATGTTCAGCAAATGTATATCTTAATTTTCATTGGATTTCCCAACGTGTCCTTTTTTGTTTTAAAGCACTATCAGTGATCGAAAAACAGTGAAGATCGTTCATGTTCTAGGACTAGCTTTAAGCGAAAGATAGTACACATATTCCATGATGTATTTTTGCATTATTGTCAAGTGGTAGAAATAATAGCACGCTTGTGATCATTCAAAGAATTTAAACAAACACAAAAACAAAAACACTGGAATTGTGTGTAGCTTGAATTATCCATACGAATTTGAAACCATTTGGTAATGTTTAACTTAAATTATCCGTACGGACAATTTAAAGCTGAAATGCCTAAATTCTGTCCAACGTCGACAGACTTAGTTTGTGTTTTATTACAAACTTGTCCACGTATTGATCCAAGTTACCATTGTATTCACCTCTTTACCAAAGTCGGATAGAGTGGCCCACTGGTTAGGATCTTCGCCTTTAGTGCAGGAGGCCGTTTCAACCCCAGTAATGGCCACTGGGTGAGATTAATCGCACTAAATGCTGCTTAATTTGTATAAGAACCCACTGAAGACCTGAGCGCAAAAAGTCCTTCCCTGGACAAAATAAAAGTACTACTTTATCTGTACTTTTTGCATTACTTTAAATGTACTTTAGGGCATAAGTACATATAAGTATACTTTACCATAATACTTATTTGTCTTATTGTGGAGAACAACAGCATACTAAACATACTTTAAATATACTTTATGGACTTTGTTGAAAAATAGCAAAATTTTCATACTTTAACGATACTTTATTTTAACTTGTTTTTTAAAATTGTACTTTAAATAACTTTACTGGACTTCAAACAGTTCTTGTCTCAAATTGTATACTTTTAATATACTTTACGTGGACTTAACATTTTCCTGTTTCAAATTGTATACTTAAATATACTTTACTGACTTAGGCAGTTTTCTGGTTTCAATGGTGTAATACTTTT
>JAMKCH010076487.1:0-48419 GCA_023653785.1 Ophioderma brevispina | reverse complement strand
GATACCTAATGTATGCTGTACACACTGCGGATAAATGATGATTCCAGAAGAATGGCACAGTATCTACGTGATATGTAATTATCATATGTTCAAAATGTCTTTATATGTTTTGTGTACTCTACAGCATCAAAGGTTCGATGGTTGTTAAAAAACTTCGTTTCATTAAGCTTAATGGCAGAGAAAAGTGCAATTCTGTATATTTCTGAAAAATATTGGAAAAGTTGCAATTCTTATCTTCTGAAAATGATTAGTTATGATTAATGCACAACACGTGTAATTCTATGTGTGACTGTTTAGAATTTCTCCAGGTTTGGAATGGAACTCATTTTTAACTATTAACTAAAGCAAAACCAAAAGATATTGAAAAATACACAACCAAAACCAGGTTTCAATTTAAAGTGCTACCCCTTAGTTGGCCCAAAGGTCAAAGGTCAGACTTTTTGGAACAAATTTCTTTCATGATAAATATTATAATTTTGTGTGCTTCCATAGCTCTAAATCCATGAATAAGGATGCGACACGCAAAGAAGTTCGAGTGCCTATCTCGTTTTTCTGAGACTGGTTGGTGGATTACACACTGTTGTAACAATTACTGTTACTAAATGTGAAATTCCCTAAATTGGTACACGCGGCAATTAGGAGCCCTCTAAAAAGAGGTCAACTTGAAAATAAAAACATGAATCTCGGGATTTTTGACATGATGATTGAGAAGTAAATTATATGTTTAATATAAAGTATATAATAATATTCTAAAGCTTTTAAAAAAAAAAAAAAGGGGGTTACAAATATTTTTCAATATTTTTTTTTTCATCGGGGAACAATCATTTTGACTCCCACTGTATACTTAGGCTATAGTATAATAGTTGTCAATTTTCCACCTCCAGGTACCAATTTGGTCAAAATTTTCTTTAGGGTCTAATGACTAATTGCGAGAAGTAAAGATTTCCCTTTCATGTATCTCATTTTTCAGTTGGGTAATTAGGATTTGGTTGACTATCATTTGTGATACTACTCTTGAGGGTAATGTTGTTGTTCAACTTTATTATAATAGGAATTTCTCTTATGGATCACAACACGACACTCCCCATAAACTGTACAAAATGACCGTCACAACCTTCATTTTCCTTTCCCGGCTATAAAGCAAACGGGTTCTTTTTCTAAACTGGATTTTTTTTTGAGTTTAGACCATCTTTTTCAACACAATGACAACGTCATAAATGATGAAGGCTGATTTTTTTGAGCTACAGAGCATCAAGAGATTGCTGTTTTCAAAACCTTCCAATCCCGCCCACACCTACTTTTAAATTTTTCTAGAAGTTGAATTTGCAATTTCCTCCCCAAAGCCCTCAGAAATTATAAAAAATGGCACAGACAACTCAAATCTTTAACCACTCAAATGGTTTGTTTACCAGTCCAAACATTATGATTAATTTCATTTAAAAAGACACAACTTATTTAATCAATTTTATGACTCCTCATTAAGGGAAGGGGTCCCTTTCGACGCCAACTACTGGGTTTGGCTCTGACTCAATCGCTACAACAACCTAGTTTAATTTAGGGTGCTTCCTTATATTCGCTGATGTGCTTAATCATTTTCGCCAGTTTTAAATGCGATTTGGCACGTATTGCTAATGGTTGTGAAGGATTAGAAATTTTCACTGCAGAATGCATTTTCAACCTTATTTTTCATAATTGCTTTCCATAATCAAACGTAGTCAATATAAACCTGAATTACTACTCAAAATATTAATCTTATTTTATATTTTGGTAAAAATCAGTGATTTGGGGGCCAAATCAGAAATATTTTATGAACCAATTAGCCTTGTGCATTGTTGCCGGGTCAAATCTGACATGCAGATTTGATTGTCTCTGCCAAGAAATTTGCAATTTAGTCACTTTGGTCTGTAAACAGGCAAATTCAAAAACGTAGCCTATGGGACACTAATACAAACATTTGCCTCAAAATGTAAAAAAAATAAAAAATTCTGAAATTTGGAATAAACCATTCCCAAGGATGTCTAGTGAAACTTAAAGCGACACTGGCACATTTCACAAAATATGAAATTTCATTCAAGTTGCACTCTCAGGTGATAGTCTAGGCCATTGGAAGAACCGAGATTATTTCCCACAGAAAAATAAAATACCCCAAACAATCGGGACATTGATATGAAGAGACAGACGTCCGGTAATTTGTAGCAACCTTTTAAGTTTTCCCATAACTTTAATCACAATGTGTATATTACATGAATATTTTTTGACTCATACTCACTTATAAAACAAACACAATTATAGACCACCGGTTAAAACAGTGTGCATACGTGAGAACACATACTATGTGTGTTCCTTGTGTTAAAAGAATCCATTTCGTCGTCGTCCTGAATTTAAAGAGCGTCGCCGGCGCGTTAAATTATAAATCGTTCTTTTTCCCATAGGAATCTGATTTGGTCTGAATCATTTTCGGGTGAGGGCTTTTGTATATAAAGCTTTTACAACCATGCAAACATAAATCGATTTTGAAAAATCTTGAGGGCGCACATTTGAATTCAAATGGTGGCCTGTGTCTCTAAAAGATTTGGGTGGGTGGAAGGAAGAAATCAATTGCCAGTTTTCTGAGACAAATAATACATTGCACATATTTTTAGATATGGTTTTTTGTCAAAGACTTCTCAGTTTGTAATACCATAGTTGGGATGAAGTCTTATCTTCCATATTTATTTTATCAAAAATATATATAGCGAGACTGCTTGCTCTATAAATAATGAATTTATTATTCTATCTAATATCTAAACAGTTTTGCTTTTTAGACTTGTATTATTGAGGTCTGTTTCATATATAATTCTGCTAAGCTGTAGAGGATAATGAACCTCTTTGCAATTAAGTTAATATAATTTTGCACAAAATATATCTCAGTTTTGTGTGGGGTATTATGTCAGTGTGTTCCCACCTACTATGTGAGAATCACAACTGAAGGATAATGTGAGATTGTGGCTGCAAATGAGCATCCAGGACCATATTGTCCCCGCGCCGAACGAGTCGGAACGTGGACTATAAATGAGCAGCGTCCTTCGCCATGATAAAAATGTTTAAAACCCTGTGTTACGATTTATCTGGAGTTCCGTAGTGGCAACAATGATGTAACTTAATGGAAGAAGCGGGTTGATGGTTCTCGACCTTATTAGATTTTGGGCGTACAATATGCAATTATAGCCTCATTGCAATAATTTGAAATTTTCCTGCAAGGCCTGTGTACAAGTTTTCTGGAGTTTTCCGTAGGCGTATAATGATGTACCTTGGTCGAAGGAAGCGGGTTGAAGAGTTTCTCGACCTGATTAATTTTGGGCAAATTGAGTATGCAAAGGAGTTAATTAAATATGCCAAAATCACTAATTCTATATTTTGACACGTACATGGTACTCAAATTCCTGCGCTGCATGAAAGCCTATTGGGTCCATCTTCTTGCAATTTGAAAGTATGTGATATATTCGGCCAGCGGCTTAGGTAAGCAACATGACTAAGTAAATATGTGTAATTGTGTATCTCTGAAACGGTAATTCGGATAGGCAAAATTCCTTCCTTCGCTACCACATGAGACTACTATTTCCTAGGGGTGTTGGGGAGGGGGTGTAGTATTGCGGGGTGTTGGGGAGGGGGTTGGTGTGGCAGGTTTTGGCGCGGGGTGTTTGTGTTTTGCAGTGGTGTTGGGGAGGGTGGGGTGTGTTGCATGGTGTTATGAGGTATGGTCAGGGATGAGGTTGTGGTTTGGTGAGGGGTTTGAGTGCTTGGGGAGGGTGAGGGTTTTGGAGGTGTAGGTGTGTGAGGGGGTAGGTGTTGCGTTGGTGTTGGGGAAGGGGAGCGTGGTTACGTGGTTGGGGGTGTTGCCTGGGGTTGAGGGTGTTGATGGTGTATCCTGCTGGGGGGGGTGGGTATTGCGAGTGTTTTGGAGGGGGGGGGTTGTGGTGTGTTTGGGAGTGTGGGTGTTTAGGGAGGGGTGGGTGTTGCGGTTGTTTGGGGGTGGGGTTTTTGCTGTTGTTTTTGGGGAGGGGGTGGGGTTTTTGCAGGGTGTTGGGGGATGGGGTGGGGTGTGCGGAGTGTTGGGGAAGGATGGGGTATGGTACTACGTTTTTTGCATTTATGGCATGTTAGAGTGATCACGACATTCGGCGGGGACATATTTCGCATCGCCAAATCGAGTTCGCCTTGTTTTACTTTGTTCATCAGGCGTTAGTCATGCTTCCTTGGTGGCACGCATTCCAGTTTTGATGTGTGGGCAAATGTAGGTATAAGAGTAAAAAGTAGTAAAAAGTATAAAGCCTAAGTTTTAATCCGGTTTTGTCCCTGTAAGCAGGGGGTGGCCGGATTCACCTCCACTGGAGCAACCGCCCTTACTTACCTCCTTTCCTCCATTTTCACCTGATTCAATGCAGCCTCCATCCTCAACCCAACCCCCTACTCTCCTCCTCCACTTGCTTCTTCCACATGTCCTTCTTTGACATGTATAACGGTGTGCTAATATGCCACTGTGTTTAATTTATGTCCGTTTACGACCAGAATATACCAATTTGCATGTCGATTAGGCCCATACTATAACTTAACCGCAAAGGTCCAGATTTGCTATAAACACTCAAGTCGGAACCCTTTAAAAGGTCCATGGCCCGAGTCGCTAATAGCCCGTCGTCCCCAGAAACCGCAGATTTTACCGGAAGTGGTCAACATTTTTGGTATCATATAGAAAGCTACTATTTATCTCTTTTAACCACCCTGTGAAATCTAGAGCCAAAAGGATTGTGGTTTGGAAGTTTAGCGCAAATGTGAGCCCCATTTGGGTCAACCAATATTACTTATACAAAGTACTCTCTGGGGCGTTACAAAATACCGTTTTTAGCTCTCGAATCAAAACGGATTGAATATCAGCATGAACTTTACATGGGGTTTTTGAGTGAAGGCCAATCTGCCAAGATGAAAACTTCATATCCTTAAATCGGGCCATCCCCCTGTAAGTAATTTTTAAAGAAACACCGACCTTCTGTCAGCTCGGATTGCGTGGCGCATGTCTATAGGTCCTTATCTTGTAATCCAATGGGTATTTCCGCTTTAAATTGTTCTTATGCAAAATTAGAAATAGCAATGAAAATCTCAAAACATCAAAATTGGTGGTTAAGTAGAAAATAGTGCATAGCTGCCCTAGGAGATAATTCATCTGGTTACGCAAAAAATTGTCTGTTTGCCCTGACCCCAGAAAAACCTGCTGACTCAAATTACTTACTGCTCCCATAACCTGGTAGGTCGTAGGGGCCACTGATAACATTTTGACAATTTCACTCCATCTTCTGCGATCCTCCACTGTCCTCTGGGTGGTTGCAACATCCAGACCTGTCCATTCTTCCCATCTCTTCTTTTGCCGGCCTCTTCTTCTTGAACCCTCGACTGTTCCCTGCAGAATGGTTTTTGCCAGACCAGATGAGTGGGAGACGTGGCCATACCAACTTAGTTTCCGTTTCTTTACAGTGGTAAGGAGATCTTCCTGAGACGCACAGTTGCTTCCTGCCTAATGCTTGGTCTGACCTTTACTTAGGTTCAGGGTTTTATGGAAGCATCTCATCTCTACAGCCAGGATCCTTCTTTCCAGGTCAGCTGTCAAAGTCCATGTCTCACAGGCATAAAGGGAGATGGACAGGACCAGAGTACGCATCAGCTTTGCTTTAGATTCCAAGGATATACTGTTGTCCCTCCAAATTAGCTTGAAAGAAAAAAAATCTGCCGACCGAACCATGATTATCATTGAAAATTTAAAAAAATTACGAACACTGAAACAGATCGCCCATCCAACCACCTCACACAAGTCCAGAGAGGCGCTCCCATACCCGGGATTTGTCAGAATCTGAAACTCCAGCTCCGGTCTCCATCCGCCTGGGATACTTATCTCTCCACGACCACAGAACTCTACTCATAGATTGCCCGTCGGCAAAGAGATATCTCAGTGCCTTTCTAGACGATACCCCGTCAGATGCCACAGCTTACAAGCCCATCTCACCAGATGTTTGGGAGAAGATCCAGCACCTAGGGACCCCTATCAGATTGTCAGCCCCAAAGAGGGAGAAGCCGGCACCGAAGAGGAGGAACTCCGCTATCTCCAAAGGTCGTAGTCCCGTTCTTCGCGGCGGCCATCCTCAAAGCTGGTCTACCCTTGGAGTTTCCTGAGGAACCCAAAGAAGACATCGGCCTCGGGTATACAGAGAAGCCCCGTAAGCCGAAAACCAATCAGACGGCTCATCCCAGTCGTCAAATCGCTGGCCTCTTGCCACTGCAACCTGTCAAACTTTCCCAGCAAGATCCCACATATCTCAGGGGTTGCTCACAGCTTCCCGGCATCACCGGAGAGTTCGTCTAGTCTGCGCTTGTCCTACAAAACTATTGGCATCAGATGGACCTCAACCAGAACTCATGGTGTCACCAGCAGGGGTAGAGGGAAGTTGTCCATCAGCCAAGAAGGAAGGTCCCCACCACCAGAGATGGCCTTCACGTCTCAAAGGACCATCTACACCCTCCGAGATCTCAAACCTTGCCTCAGTGAGCACTTCGCAATTTCTCGCCTGTCGTGTTAGACAACCTATCAGCCACTCCTCAACTTCGCCAAGAAAGATGACTGGTGAAGACCCCATGATGGGCCTGTTCGGCAAGCAAGTGGGCCCACGCTCTGGAGCTGAAACCACTCATCAAATAGGTCGCGGCAGAAGCGCCAGAAAGAGCTCAGACTCCCAAGACAGTCTAAGGTAACAACTCCTGACGCCATGAAAGGCCCCCAGGAAATTCAAGCAAAAGTGGCGGCAGCGGATCCGGGTCTACATACAATAAAGGCAAAAGTGGCGCTGGCGACAGTTACAATAAAAGCAGCAGTGGCAACAACACCAGCAACAGTGGCAAGAACCAGAACGCCAGCGACAAGGGCTACAACTCCAATGCTAACGAAGGCAGCGGCGGCTACAGAGGCTGGGAGCAGTGACATCCAACCAATGGGTCGTTCAGACCACGACTCCCGGTTACCAATTGGAATACACCACTCCTCCGCCCTACAGAACAGTGTCCCACCGGACTCTCATGTCCATGGACCCCACCAAGCAACAAGCTCTTGATGAAGTTCCGGCTCTCCTCGAGAAGAGGGCCATCTCTAAGATCCCCAGAGATCAGGCAGCATCCTCTTCGACCTTTCCCTTGATCAAAAAGACCCAAGAATGGAGACCAATCTTGAACCTGAAGCCCCTGAACAGATTCCTACGGCCAACACGCTTCCGCATGGAGACTCTCTCTGTGGTCTTCACGAACTCCAGTAGGGTGGGTAGGGAGCCACCCTAGACCTAAAGGATGCATACTACATATATGCATGCATCCTTGCAGGAAATGGCTCAGTTTCAGTATTGACAGCCAGACCTACCAGTTCAATACTCTCCCCCTCGGCCTCTCCACAGCACCCAGAACATTCACAAGAGTAGCATAAGACAGTAGCAAACATCTACGTCAACAGGGTGGTACCGTCTTAGTGTACCATCGATGACGGGCTCTAGTTTGCCCCATCCAAGCATCAGCACCACTTTCCATCTAGTTCTACAGCTCTTGTGGATCATCAACCCGGAGAAGTCGGTCCTTACGCCATCCAGAGAGCCCACCTCCTGAGGGCCGTTCGATGGAGGAGAGAGTCGCATCCTTGATTGAGTGCACCTCGACCCCTCTGCAGAGGAAGTCGGCCCCAGCTCGCATATGGATGCATCTCATGGTCTCATCACTGGCCTAACTTCAATCCTCCCAGAATGTCATTTCTGTCTGCGACCCATCCAGCTCCACGTTCTGCCCAGATTTTCTCCCAGATGGCACAGACTCGCAACTTCAGTTCCAGTTCCACCCAGACTCAGGCCAGCCCTAATCTGGTGGACCCAAAAGTGGGTTCTCCCTTCTGCCAACCTTCGCCTGTCTCCACCCTTACTATAGATGCCTCCAAGACAGGGTGGGGTACGCATTATAAGACCATGTCTGTCAGGTAAGTGGAGCCTGCACCTAGACAAGTTTCACATCAACTTCCTCCACCTCTGGGCGATTAACCTCGCCCCCGCTGCCTCCTGCCACAAGTGTGCGATCAAGTATTCAAAGGAACAATGCAACAGCTAGACAGTAGTAACCCTCATAAACCAACGGTGGAACTCGTAGTCTGTCGCTGTCTGTAGTATGGTGCAGTCGCATGGGCATCGCCCTCCAAGCTGTTCACCTTCCAGGAGCAGAACACACGCTAGCGGATCTCCTATCCAGGAAGGGCCAGGCCCCTCAGACCCGTCAGAAAGTCAGGGGATCGAGTGGCATCTCAACTCCAAGATCCATAGCATGATATTCGACAAGATGGGTCGCCCTCTTATAGACCTGTTCACGGCAGCGGGAACAACCAGCTCCGAACTTAATGCTCATGGACTCAAGACCTGGCAGCCTATGCGACTGACACCATGTCGATCAGCTGGAACAAGATGATCGCATACGCATTTCTGCCGTTCACAATGATACCCCAAGTTCTCACCAAGATCTCCCAGTCCAAGAGCTGCAGAGTTCTCCTGATAGCACCAAGGTGGCCTCGCCAGCTGTGGTTCCCAAGACTGTTATATCTCCTCATAGAAGCTCTAGTCTCTCTCCCAGACTGGCTGGACCTCCTCAAAGCCCTCCGCAAGAGAGTTCCGTTGTCGACAGTTAAGACTCTGCAGCTGACTGCTTGGCTACTTTCACCGATTCCTACAGAGCAGCAAGCGTTCCGCAAGAAGCTGCTGAGTTGGCTGCACAGGCAAGGCGACCTTCCACAAAGTGCTCAGGTTCCTCCGATTCAAGTCCTGGTGCAGAGCCCACAAGATTGACCCTGTGTCTGTTCCTTCAGACTTTGCTTCGCCCAGTATCTCACCACGATCTTCAAGGATGACAACTCCAGTGCCCACACAGTTCGAGCTGTCAGGGCGCCATTGGTGTCTTCCATAAGAGATTTGGCGACGGATCAACTGTGTTGTCCTCTCCAGCTCTCCACAACCTCATCAAGGGTGTGTTTACAGTCCGTCCATCCAAGCATTCACTGGTTCCTGAATGGGATCATCTTCAAGCTCTCCAATTTGTGGCCTCACCACCCTTTGCAGATCTTCAGCCACGGCCCGATTTACACTCGAGTGTACTCAAAAAGACTACCTTCCTGATCGCCACCACTTTGGGCCATCTCCGAGATCAACGCCCTCTCCGTCAACACTCCTCATATCCGTTTCTCATGCAGCACAGTTCATCTGCTTCCCAGAGACGGTTTACTGGCTAAGAACCAGTCCCTAAATTTCACACCCCGACCGATCATTCTCCCGACCTCCGCATAGCGGCACAGTCACCGGACGACAAAACGTGAGTGTCCGCTACAAGCCCTCAGGTTCTACCTTCACAGGACTAAACCGTACCAGGGGCGAGCTAGACCAGCTCTTATCCACCTATACTAAACCGTTAAATGTTAAAACATGGTTGCCTCCATAGATCCAAGACGTCCATTAGCCATTGGATAATCATAGACAGCGCCCGCCAGGTACTCAAGTCTGCATTCATGATCTTTGTTCCCGGTTGGCTTCCTGGGCTCTATCAGAGAAGTCATGGAAGCTGTGGGTTGGTCTTCTGCCACTACCTTTCAAACTGTCTATTTGAAGGATACCATGGCGTCAGTCAGGGGCCTCCACTGCGGCCATCAGTGCTCTCCAGGTTGCCTCAGTCGCAGCACAAAATTAGCTGGATTCGTCTAGGTATGTGTTCTCTCTCCTAGTTCATTGGATGACCCCACTGGGACCCTACACTGCTCCATGAGTTGTGTCATCACCTGGCGCACGTATATATGCCTCAGTTCCGGCTCTCCTCCTCCAGTTCAACAGTGTGAAACTGCATTGTTAAGCCTGGACATCGGTAGTATAAAGGAGCACTGGTGTTATCACCAAGCACATGCATACCTATCATGCCCAAGCTAACGGCTTACCCTGGCCCATCACCATAGAGACATCACTGGGGATTAACAATTGAGGGAATGGAGGGTCATCCTGCAGGATTCTAGATGTGCGCTGTGGCTGTGACCGGTTCTAGAGCCGGTTGTCACTAAAAACTTACAGTGTCCATGTGACTGAGTGCCCTACCACCCATCTGTCTATTGTATTCTCCATTGAGGCCGTATGCACCGTGTGTCTCAGCACTGTTAACCCAAATGGCCTCGTCTACAAGGTCACGGTTTAAGTTGCTATGGTGCTAGGACACTCTGCAGGGGGACACTCAGGTCGCTTTGACACGGGTAGGGTGAACGATAAATTTAGTTGTATCAAGGTAGTAAAGGTGTGCCAGCTATTAACAACTGATGTGCATAGTTAAAGGTGCGTGTTCCGATCGTCTTTGGGACCCCCCTGATTTACCCGGAAGTAGTATCGATTTTGATATCAGATGAAAGGCCGTATTTTTCTTATTGTCGTCCTGAATTTTAAGCCCTCAAATCCATTTCATTCCCAAGATATAAACAAAAAAACGCCGTTTTAGTGGTTAACCGTCAATATTAGCACAGCATTGAATAGGGCTTTGCAACATGCATTATTGCGTCTACCATCAAAACCGCAAGTTTGGTTCCCACGGTACTTGATGGGGTGTATGTGCAAGTGCCAGGCTCTCATATCAAGTAGAGAAGACAATACACATAAATCGGAACAACCACCTTTAAGCTTTGACAAGGAAAATATAGTTACATCCGCTCGGTGATAACACTCCAAGGAGAGGATAAACATCCATCTGCATCTTTGGCGTAGACCAATCCCCGACTGCTGACTTTGGAAGGATCAGTACGGATCCCTTCTGCTGACACCACTTCCCCAAGTATTCCAGCTCTGAACGGAAGATGGCACATTAGGAGGGTTTTGATTTCAGCCCGCCCGGCTGACCTAAATCTTCTGAAAACAGTCTCCAGCCTTGATATGGTCTCAGCAACAGTCTTGCCATAGACAATAATGTCATCCAAATAAACAAGAAGTGTCTGCCAGTCTATTCCAGCTAGTACCCGTTCCATCAGACCCTTGAAAGTGGCGGGGGAATTGCATAGCCCAAAAGGAATCACATACCAATTATACAGGCCGCTGTTTGTTGATAAAAGCGGACGTCTAGCTAGCGTTCCTCATCCATATCCTGATGCCAATTCGAGGGTGCCAAAACCATCTGGCGCCCGATAACGAATTTAAGGTATCATCAATTCTTAGCAAAGAGTATGCATCCCTTGCTGTTTCGGCATTAAGTCTATGATAATCTAGGCAAAGGCGTTTGCTTCCATATTTCTTTCCAACCAGAACCACTGGGGAGGACCGAGGGCTATCCGATGGCTCTATATAGCTCCCTTCTCCAATATGTCCTTCACTTGTTTTTAGGTGTCTTGCCGCGATGTCTTCCCGTTGTCTCCTTGCCCAATAAATTTTCCTCATACACATTTTGCTTAACCACCGGGCTTATGCATGCTAGGGCAGTTCCCCTGTATTGTCCCGAGGGCCTTTCCAGTGCATTTAGGAGTCTTACGGGTACAATTTCGTTTCATTAGCGAGTGTGCGAGCTACCCCAATCCCCTTGGATTGCAGTACACTGTTTTCCATTGGTTCCAATATCCCCATTCGCTGGTGGTCAGGCGTTTAGTTTCCCTCCCCTGTATAATTAACTCATGGCCTGCTGGTACCTCACCAGTAATAGCAGCAACCATTCTAGCACAAAAGTAGCTATCCTCTGCAGTCTTGCACTTTTAATACTATTGTCTCCTCCGTCCGTAATTCGAAATAGTTGAAATCAAAGACACCACCTGTGGCTAGTAGAAAGTCCATCCCTAACAGACCATGGTGTCGGATATCGGCTACTGTCATTTTGATTACGTGACTGACTGTCCCCACCCGAATTTCAACCCATGAAGTACCCCACATATGTACATTCTGTCCATTAGCTTGTATTGGCTCATCCGAGGTGTGATTTTTTATTTATTTATTTATTACGCTTTATCACTGGTACAGTCATTATACAATATAAAAATAGAAAACTATATAAAATATATGATATTGCACAATAATTAGAATAATTAACCAAAAACAAGGATAAAAAGACCAGTAAATGGCAGGAACGAAGGCACCTCCAGGACCTTCCCACCAGAATACTAAGGTGTTCCTAAAATTCGAAGACATTTCGTTGCATAACTTCACTTGGAGCTGGATGTTTAGATAATTTTAAAAAGTATTGAAGAGAGGAAACATTTGGCTCCGCAACAAAAGTTGTTGCTTTTCAAAAGACATTTTAGGTATCAGCACACTCTCCATTTTTCCAAAAATGACGTTTTCAGAAAAAGTTGCACTTTACAGTATTTAAAGGAATAAAGTCAATCATTGTCATTTACATCAACAATGATTTAATTTCCTTTCATTTTTATCCATCGCAGTCTGAAGTAAATAAGCTTAAAACACTAATAGGCAAACAAAATTAATAATGCAGACAATTAGATGGGTGTAAGCAACACCAGGTGAAATGTGAAGCATATCGACACATAAAGGAGAATGCTACACTGGCTCAACTTGGTGGAATTATCCAGCGAGCATGGAACCACATTCATCAACAGAACATCAGCAAATTGGTAAACAGCATGTATAAGTGCTGCAACGATGTCATCAGTGCAGAGGAGGAAACATTATTGCGTCTCACCCTGAATGACAAAACAATTAAGCTTATTTTGATTTGAAACAGGCATTTCAAACATTACCTTTTTCTTTCATAAAAAAGAGCAATATGCAAAGAAAAACTTGATACTGTTGAATGTAAAGCTTACATCTTATTGTTTGTTTGTTTGCCTGCATATTTGTCTTGGTTACTTATTTGTTTGCGTCTGCGTTATTGCTTTAACCTTATTTACTTCAGACCGCAATGAGTATAAAGAAAGGAAATGAAATCGTTGTATCATTTCTTGACTTTGGACCTTTGATTACGGCAAAGTTCCACTTTTTCTGAAAGCATCATTTTTGGAAAAAGGGAGTGCGTGTGGATGCCAAAAGTGTTTTTGAAAAGCAACGACTTTTGTAGTAGAACCAACTGTTCCCTCACTTCAAAACATTTAACAATTTTCCAATCGTTTTTTCCCCTGTTCTAAGTTAGTATGCACGCTGTTTCATTCATCATTCATATTCAGGGAATAACTTGAAAACAACTTAAATTAAAAAAAAATATACAGGATAAAAACATGATGGAGGGAGGAGCAAAAAAAAAGCAAAGCCTGAATAAACGTTGCACCACCAAATACCATAATACATCACAAAACCACTTAGGACAACACCAAACAGTGACCACATAGACAAAACACGACAATGACAGTGGTCTCAAACCCATGAGATACAATGTTCATGCAAATATAACAAACTTGACAAGAAGGGGTGCCCAAAAATAATGAATAACCTTAAATAGAAGCATATACACCAATTCAAATAAATAATAAGACAATGGAAAACTTTGATGTGAAAAAACTCCTAACATTGGGCAAATTAAATAAATATGGTCTGAATTTTAGGGGGAACTTACTTTTTTTGGGAACCGTGTATAATTTTGGCAGATAAGCTCCAAAAGAAAAATCACACTAAGTGGTTAGAAAATTAAATGAGACGACAGCTTGTGCAATGACAAAATGTTGTCCAGGAACATGTATCTAATGGATTGAAGTCTTTCTCAAATTTGGTTTTATAGAATTCCTGAACTTGATGTTTGAATGAAAACATAGATTCGGCAGATCTAATGCTGTAAGGGGGCTGATTCTAGATAGAAACAATGCTGTTAAAATAAAACTGTTTGTGAGATTCGGTTTTACAATGCCCAGAAACCAAAACCAGAGAGTCTGTAGATGTCAGTAGATGATCTAGTAAGTGGTGGGACGGTCCTGATTATTAGAATTAAAAACCACAAACTGGTCTAAAACAAGGTCTTGGAGTCCCAATTTACATTTAAAAAAGGTTAAATCATTGATTTCCCTTCTGAAAGAGAGAGGCAATGTACTAATCCTGATGAGACGCTCTTTGTAGTCTAAGTCAGGGTAATGCAGAATAAACTTTGTGGCTCTGCGCTGCACACCTTCCAAGATCCGAAGATGATATTTAGATGTGCCGCTCCAGAGACAACTAGCATATTCTGCCTCACTCCTGACTAAGGCAGTATAAAGTGTTTTGAAACATGGAGAGGGGCATTATAAACAGTGGTGCGTTTGATCATACCTATTTTACGATTACATTTGGTGACAATGTTTCTGATGTGACTATTCCAAACAAATTTAGAACAATACTAATACCTAGGTCCCTAACAGAATCTGTTCGCTCAGCACTTTCCGGCGCCTAGTAACAGAAATGATTTGGCACTTAGATGGATGAAAGTTAAGATCCCAAACATTGCTCCACTCGAAGAGGGCATTGATATCTTTCTGAAGAAGATGA
Source organism: Ophioderma brevispina (assembly GCA_023653785.1). Lineage (NCBI taxonomy): Eukaryota > Metazoa > Echinodermata > Ophiuroidea > Amphilepidida > Ophiodermatidae > Ophioderma > Ophioderma brevispina. The sequence continues at coordinate 33,918 of JAMKCH010076487.1, read as the reverse complement.
CAATCGGAAATGTGTGAAATTGACTTGTAACATTTTGAATCATCTGCAAATAAGGCAATAGAAGTATGCTGGACAACGCTAGGTATGTCGTTTATATAAAGAAAAAAGCATTGGGCCCAAAATAGAACCTTGTGGGACCCCCTGACACCACCGGTAACCAATCCGAATTAGACCCTCAACAACAACTCTTTGCTCCATCCCTGTTAAATAAGCCCGAAACCAATTTAAAAGACGTAATTTATGAGTAAGAAGTTTATGTGAGACGCTATCAAAAGCCTTAGAAAATCTAAATAAATCATGTCGACTTGGCCAGCATTGTCCAGCACAGAGCTAACGTCACGGAAAACAGACAGCAGTTGAGTAACGGTGGAGCGACCTTTAACGAATCCATGTTGTAAATGATACAATTGATCTTTAATTGATGGGAAAACTAAATTGAAAGTAGCTCGTTCCATAATTTTCCCACAGATACATAACAGGGATACGGGTCTACAGGGTGTCTCAGAAAGAACGTTACCCTCCAGAAACAGCAATTTTTGGTTACTTAATCAATTCTTATCCTTGTTTTAGGTTTATATTATGAAAATATATACTTTTTTGAACATATGGTGAAAGCAAGAAAGAAAACGGTGAAAAAATAACCAAACAATGACTATTTCTCTAAAAATGATGCAAACCTACTTTGTCCACGGCTACTAATAGCAGAGAAACATGTACATTGTAATTCTCATGGATTTGGGCACACATAAGTCCTCAGATTTAATTAATTTGTTCACATGTAATGCCTAAAAAGCACCTGAAACATGCACTTCATTTGTTCTTCAGAATTAAGTGACCTAAATCCTCTCACCCGTCTCCCATCATAATGCAAATATGAATTTGGTGTAAAGCGCACTTTCCAAATAATGGCATTGGGGCATGACTCCTACAATGGCATATTTTACTGAACTACTCCTGGGTTAAAGCACCATCGTTCATCGTGAATTGGTAAACGTTTTCCCTCAATGTAGGGTTCCAAGTAAGATGGCAATCTAGGGGAACAGAGAAAAAAATCTGGAGCATGGCAAGACTCTAAAGAGTTGCAAGGAGAGAGCGATATGGTCGTCAAAGACAGGAGGACAATCAGCCGCAAATAATGCTGCAGTGCGTAGACAACTGAACAATAAACTCTAAAACCAGCGATGGACCTTGGAATTTGAGAGTATTATTGGCCAGGAGGGTCTTAAACATTTTTATGTCGGGGATATTTGCATCCATGTTTTCCTCTGCTAATGCTAGCCGTGGACAAAGTAAGTTTGCATCATTTTTTGGGAAATGGTCATTGTTTGGTCATTGTTTCACCGTTTTCTTTCTTGTTTTCACCATATGTTAACAAAAGTACATATTTTCATAATATAAAGCTAAAACAAGGATAAGAATTGATTAAGTAAGTAAAAGTTGCCGTTTCTGGAGGGTAACGTTCTTTCTGAGACACCCTGTATAATTATCAACTTGCTGCTTGTCAGATTTTTTATACACCGGGATAACATTAGCCTTTAACCAATCCTCGGGCAGGATACCAGAGCTGAGTGACATGTTGAATATATGGCACAGAGGTGATGATATTTGATGAGCACACTCTCTCAGGACTCTAGGCGAAAGTCCATCTGGGCCGGTAGCTTTGGAAACATTCAGATTTTGTAAAATTTCCAGAATTTTATTCTTAGAGATATGTATCCTGCCCAAAGACTGATGCTGAAAATTGAAATATTTGGCAGTTGAAGATGATCACGAGGCTGTGTAAATACAGAATAAAAATAGTTGTTAAAAAGTGTAGCCTTGTCCTTGGCCGTAGTTGCCTTGACATGAGCGAGTAAGCTCTCATGGAGAGTACGGTCCCTGATGCTCCCGTATCCACCAATATGTGTACACGCTCACCCCCAGTGGCGTAACCAGCTTTTTTTCAGGGGGTGGGGGCACATAGCATAATTAAAATTTGTTACTATAGCATAGGCCTATAGTGTATTTTCCACGTAACCGGCCCCGGACGTGTGCAGAAAATCACTAATTTTTCAGGGGAGGGAGGATCACATTGGGGGAATGCCCCCCCCCCCGCCCCCTTCTGGTTACGCCACTGCTCACCCCTATATGTACTAATATGTGAACTTGTCTTCACCTCCTGACGAACACGCAGTACTTCAGCATTTGCATTACCCCGGAGATGCACAATGCCAACCACGGCCAAGTGACCAGGGGAGATAGACATCTTAGGGCAATAGTCCACTCACACCGGCTCCCGGTGTACTGAACGCACGTCGGAGATTCTGGCCCGAAATCATGCTCCAGGACCATGACCAGTCTTATTATCTCACAAGGCAGCTATTCAATTTTTTTCTACTTCAATCCACAACTCTGATGTTTTTATGATTCCAATCTTCAACTCTCAATACAAATAAAGTCATAACTAAATTTAGTTCCTGGAGTGGGATTCGAACCCACGACCTTTAGATAACAAGACGAGCGCCCACAGACACACGCCACGCCACGCATAAATATGCTCCAGGGGCATATTTTGAATATTCTCCTGAAGCATATTTTGAATATTCTCCTGGAGCATATTTGAATGCTCAATACTCTAGGAGCATATTTGCCATATGCTCCTGGAGCAGTGAAGAAATATTCTGTCAAATACTGCTCCAGGAGGTAAAAGAGTTCCATATGTACCCCCTTTGATTTGTGAAGGGGAAACAAATTCTTTTTAATTTTGGCCTAACACTAACAAATACCCTAACCCTAAGGCCAAAAATAAACAAAAAATTGTTACTTGTAGAACTTCGAAGAGGGGTACATATGGAACTCTTGCCGTCATTTGCTCATGGAGCATGCATGCATTCAAATTTTGACTTAGTTTATGCTCCTGGAGCATAATTTCGGGCCAAAATCTTATAGAAGCTGCTTGGTCGTACCATAGCCGCAGACGATGGCGACCAATCCTTTTTCAATATAGCAACTCACGAAAACGAATCAAAATAGATTACAGTAATACGGACACAAACCAATTAGCCATTTGATGCTGTGGGTAACCGGGGGGTCAGTCAGGGGGTGTTCCCATGACCCAACATGCGACCATGTCCCTTCGTCCGGTATTTCATACATAAAAAATCAGATAAACCTTCAGTGGAGTTGATTCTTCCGCTCCAACGGTTTGAATATAAAAAAATTGGCCTTAGTATAAAAATATCAAAAAAATCAGCAATTTCGTCAAAGAGATTTCACTGTGATCTGTGTTATTAAACCAAAAAATGGGATTTTATTGGCCGCCACCGCCGATACAGGCAGTAGGCCGATGGCCGGGGGGCGGTACAGGAAATCCTCAGAAGCGTCGCCAGACGGGGGTCCGATATATGTTGTCAAGGAATATATTTTCTTTGGGATTTTGGCGGTTGCCGAGCTCGAGCTCCTGTGGAGCTCTATGGGAAAATCCATGCCGAACCACATCGAAGAGGCAGCACCAAATTGAAATGGAGAGTGATATGAAATGGAAGGAAAACCACATCAGGACACTACTTCAAAAGCCAGCCGTGTATTGGGATTTCTCAAAGAAAATATTTGGTTGGTTCCAAGACAGTAAAGCAGCTACTGCCTAACAAGACATTGTACGATTTCCAATCTTGGAATATGCCAGCTGTGTTTGGGATCCAAATCTAAAAAAGGATAGCAAAAGTCTAGAAAAAATCCCAAAAGACAGGGGTGTGCCAGATTTTGTTGTAAACACTGTTAAAAGAGATAGTAGCGTACCTCCATGTTGAATTCACTTAAATGAAATGAAGGAACGGAGAAGAGAGAAAAAACAGGCAGGCTCATAGGCTTTATAAGATCATTAATAATGCTGTTGGTATAGACAAAACCGGCTTACATTGAAACGTAAATCATTCCTAAGTACCAGAAGAAACAAAGCTCAGCCTGAAAAAAAACTTCATCAAGAAAGACGTTGTCATAGATTTTCATTCTTTCCCCGTACTATAAGAGAGTGGAATATGTTGCCGGAGAGCCTAGTTGACCTCTCCAACAATTAAAGGTGGTGTTCCATTTATGTGGATTGGGTTCTCTAGGTGATATGAGAGCCTGGCACTTGCAAATACACCCCATCAAGTACGTGGGAAACAAACTGCGGTTTTGATCGTAGACGCAATAATGCAAATTGCAAAGCCCTATTCAATCCTGCTCAAAAGTGGTTAACCACTAAAACGGCGGTTTTTTGTTATATCGTGGGATTGAAAAGGATTCGAGGGCTCAAATTAAGCACGACATGAGAAAAAATACGCCTTTCATATGATATCAAAAAATCGATACTACTACGGGTAGGTAAATCAGGGGGGTCCCAAAGACGATCGGAACACGCCCCTTCTACCACTTTAAAAAAACAAAATGCAGCTCGTCCTTCATCTAGACAGAGTGGTGAAGTAGATTGGTATTCTCCAGCCTTATCCATTTGCCAGTTTATTGGTTTTGTTGCACGAGTTCTTTACACCTGCACCCCTATGTTAGTTAGTGTGGGTGTTATGTAGCATATTCATAAAGCTACCCTGCCGACGTAACCAACGCAGAAGAAGAAGAATGGGTTTGTGGTTTGATAACTCAGTTATTTGCTGTAATTCCTTTTGATATTCGGTGAAGTTGCTATATTGAATGATGCCTTTAGCAGCCATAGTCTTTGCCATAGAGCGTGCGTGTACAGCGCCCCCATAGGTGGGAATTTCGATTTGCCATCCCTCACTGTTATCCCACAAGGCCTTGCGAACGAAATACCAGTCAACTTCCGGTGAGTGGTTGATAAGAAAAACGTAAAACATAGGACTGATCGTGTTATCTGGAAATTTTGCAGAACCTCATCCCAACTTAGTTTTAAACTAAATAAACTGGCGTTTGACATGACCTGCTTGACTACATGGCTTTTTATTGTGGTTTAAGCTAGTGTAGTACCCACACAACACTAGATCTTGCAACGCACATGGAAGCTTGGCAACAAGAAGATGGGTGGGGTGTTTTGGTTCGACCAGTCAGTGATGATCCGGTTAAAGTTGCAAGCGAAGATCCAGTCCTGAGCATTTTGGCTCGGAAGTACGGGTTGGTGAAATTGCAGAAATAAGAGGAGAGTGTACAACTGTTTTGATGATTCGGATATAATGGGTGAGGATTGAGTTCATCATGAATTATGACGCAATCATCAATGACTGAGTCTGACGTTATCGGATTCTGTCGGTAGCGGTTTAGCCCGAGGTGTTGCTCTGGCTTTTCCGTACGTGATTTGCACACACTAGTTAGCATTATTCTTGAATTTTTAAGTTAATCAAAACATTTTTCTTTCTAAATAATAAGTAGCGCATGTATTTTGCTTTAAATGATGGGTCAATACCTTTCTAGTGTAAAATTGCCGAGAAATACAATCGAAAATGCGTCGCATAAAAAAACCAGTAATTTTGTACTGTCTAAGGTTCTGGGACCCTTGCCACTTTTTGGTTGCAGAATTCAGCTACTAACAGTTTAAGAGAGTACCAGGAAGCAGGTTTTTAGTCCTATTCTGAAAACCGCTTACACTTGATGAAAAAGGGTACACGGTACTACTAAAGTAACCATGTAGATTTAAAAAATAAGCGTCAAAACCCTAAGACAAAGTTCCTCTCCGGTCCAGGCAAATTTTAAGTAAATCTCTAGTTATGCTGAGATAACCTTTTTATCTTCATTAATCTTTTAACATTTGGACATTAACGTATATCAGCGAACGTAAAGGTTATGCCGCTGGACATGGACGTGGTATCAACAATAAGCAAATGCCAAATTGAAAGTCACTGACATCTAAGATTTTTCAAAACTTACCGTCAAACAGGGATAGTTACAATACTACAGAACAGATCCACACGTGGTTTGTTGACCACAAACGAACGCGTGTCGACCTTTGACCCGCCAAAACTCGAAACTGGCAACCACTCACTCAAATGACAGTTTTAGGAGTAAATAATTCTGCTTGAAATTTCATCCAATTAGTATTTTTTTCGCCGCTGGATGAAAACAATTTGTGGATTCTTGTTCTGTAGTATTGTAAGATGCTAAAGAGTCCTGTTTGAGGTTAAGTTGAAAAATCTTGACGATGTTTCAGATGACTTAAATTTGGCATTTGCTTATTGTTGATAAAAGTCATGTACAGCGGAACCTTTACGTAGCTGATATACGATAAGTCAAATGTTTAAAAGATGAATGAACGACAAACAGGTTATGCTCAGCAGAAACTAGTAAATCTCCAGGACTCTGCTACAAAGTGACAATGGTGTCACAAAAGGTTTGTCATAAATATTTGTTGGACAGAATCGAACACAATAGTACACCGTAAGTTTGATAATATTACAATCCTATACTAAAGAGTCTAAATTTAAATACAAGTCGTCTGTTCAAATAACACTTAACAGAGAGTTGCCCACCGATTCTGCGGTCGCACATCCGGGTATCTGCTCCAGTTATTGCAACTTTACTCCCCAAATCTGGACATGAAACTTGCCATTGGAGTATATGGAGAAATTATACTTTTCGAAAATTCTTTAGCTTTGACAGATGGATTAAAATTTTCTTGAAAGGTGATTGAGAGAGAATATCAAAATGCTCAACATATAAGAAGTTGGAAATGGGTTGTAAAAGGATTAGGGCTGCCTCTTCAGATAAATGATCTTCCTATTCAACCACAGTAGTAATCTGTCACTCCAGTATTCAGAGGGAGGGTGAGGAATTAAGCCTTATTATGACACGACTGCGACCGTTGAGAATACTAAGTTATAGTCACCTCTTACGACATGAAGGGGGATGTGTGTGTGTGTTTTTCGACCTTAGGTGTGTGGGTTTGTGTTGGTGTTGGGTTTAGGGTTATGGTTAAGGTTAAGGGTTGGGGTGAGGGTTGGTGGTTGGATGGTGTGAGTGAGGATGTGAGTGAGTGAGTGAGTGAGTGAGTGAGTACCAACGGTGAGCGTGCGTGAGAGGTGAGAGAGGAGATGAGTGAGTGTGTTTTTCACCGAGGTTACATTGTGGGGATTAATATGGTCAAAACTTGACTTCTGGGGATATCCCCATAGCTAGGGTTTCATAAATAGGTGTTTTCAACCTAGGGGGTTAATGAGCTTATAGGGGGTATGTACGTTACAGGACAGAAAGTACCTGCCAAAAAATGATGTGGTTCACTCAATTGTTACATCAAAACTTCAACCGAGTGGGGATGAGTGGATTGGTGGGTTTGCGTGGGATTGCGTTGAAAGATGTGAACCAAAATGAGTGGGACATCATAGTGAATGGTTAGTGTATTGATTTTTAGCTTTGAGTGGGCTTTGAGTGGATTGACTGGGGATTGAGTGGGATTGTGTATTTTCCCACTCAAGTTCACTCAAAACCCATTAGTGGGGTTGGGCAAGTTCTTTCTGTTCAGGTACTGTACGTCTTGTGGGTATAAAAAAAATCCCTTCAATTTTTTTTGCTCATTAAGTATCCCCACAACGTCCATTTGTACGTATTTGTTTAATGGTATTCCAACAATGTACCTCTTAGAGTGTGTGGGTGTATGTCAACTAAAAGTTCGTTTTTGTGTGCACTGCCTTAAAGGTGCTGCAACGAGGAGATTTTGAAGCACCCAAATACTGTTTGTGTCATAATAGTAATGTCATGAGATTAGACACGCAGTAGATTTCTTACTTATATTTGGCTACAGAAATGTCTAAAACGAGAGGAAAAAGGGAGATTTGATGTCTTCTATTTCAATATAAAACAAGCGAATTTGTATTGGGTACTATAGAAATTAGAAATTCACATTTTTGCACCAAAGAAACATTTTTCAGCTGAATCCTTTAGGGATGGGGATATTTTTGATGGGAAAGATTTTACATATAGTGAGCAAAAAATCAGATTTCCATTTTTTCGGGACACCTGTTATGTGAAATATTACGTTGCCTTAAGGCCGAAAGACACATAGGGATCACTCACTTTGTCCACTGTAGTTGTTGTATGTTGATGTCTGTTGTTGTGAAAAAGGGTTAACATTTGCCTGGAAGATCCACATACTTTGATGGTTTAAACCTCATTTGGGTCACAGGTGCAACATGACATCCCCCCTTTGTTGATTAGGTCAAAGGTCACCATGAACCAAGGTCAAAATGTCACATACCAAGTCAAAGGTCACATACCAGGTCAAAGGTCGGTCACATACAGCAGTCAAAGGTCACATACCAAGGTCAAAGGTCATGTGAGGTCAAGTTGTAAAATAGGCTGTGAAAAATGTAAATTAACATCATTGAAAGTGACGTTCAGTTGGAACCAAAACTTGAGTCATATGTGCAACATGGGATCCCTCATTTGATGGAGGTCAGAGGTCACATACCAAGGTCATGTGAGGTTAAGTGATAAGAAGCTGGAAAATGTAAAAAATTTAAGGACCTCAGTGTGAAAAAGGTGATGTGCAATTGGAACCAAGCATGGTTTATGAGTTTAAATGCAATCCTCATTTGTTTTATGAGGTCAAAGGTTTCACATATCAAGGTCAAAGGTCAGGGTCTCCTGACAGGACGAGACATGTGACCCACCAAATCCAACATACCAAGACTTCGACGGAAAGGGTCGCGCGTGTTGGTGACACAAGCGGTCCGAGGACCGATGCATTTTTTAGATGCAGCAGCCCAACAGCTTTATCTTTATAAAGTGAGCGCAAAAAAGCCGAGAACCACGAAATTATAGTTTGTTTTGCCTGATCAAGGGTGAATCAGCTACATGATTTAAGTTTGGTTAAAGAATGAAATCTTGCTCATAAGTTGTGGCTGGGTATTTAATTGTGTACAGTCTTTAATTAATATAAAATTATAAGGCTTTAAGACAATTTTATAAATCAATGCTTTGAGGGTTATTGTGCAGTGATGAATATGAAGAGTAAAGTGGTGGAGATGTATGTTTTAAATACTGTAGCATTCTTCCTAACATGCTCCCCAGTGTTGTTTCAGTGATCGGGCATTTATTTCAAAGTATACAAATTTGTTAAACAAACATTCTCTCCACATTCATCATCATAATAATCAGCCTTTTGTCGTCCACTGTTGGACGAAAGCCTAAACATTGTCCATATCAGACTGCTGTGCAATTATGCAATTTTCGCCCTTAAAAGGAATTATTGAGTATGACCAAGAAACACCCGACTCGTTGCGGGGCTCGAACATTGGACCCGCTCGGATCGATCTATACTCTGCAGACGGTTTCAGCGCCTTTAGGACCTCTCGGCCACCTAGCCTTCTCCACATTAGCTGTTTTAAAATTGAAAAACTATCATGACGCTGCTGATGCACTGATAAATGTGCATTCTATCAAGTTGTAGCACTTTCTCTATAAGGGTGCTTGTAACAATTTTTTTCAGGGAAGGTAAGTTAAAATTATAGACGTTATGGCTTCCAGCCGGTTACAGAACAAAGTTTAATATCAATTAGACTTTTTTAAACATTTGAACCTTATCAATTTGATCTTTTTTTCCAGTTTTTTCGAAAGGAGACCAACCCTGGACCCATTGCATTGCTGGGAAACATGCCCAAAAGAACGATTACGATCCATCTTAGCAGGGATCGCTGAAGTGGATGGAAAAGCACCCCGACATGCCCGGAGCCAGAAGTAGTGCTTAGAAGTAGCTTTGATATTCAAAGGAGCAGATTTCAGAGTCATGTAGACATGAAGGAACTTGAGACAAAATTAAGAGAAGCATAAAAAGTGTTGTTGAGTAGACATGGATTCAAAATTGACCTCGATAAAGCAACAGCAACTGTGAAGCCCTTCCCTAGTGCACCTGTTTTGCTTTCCATATATTAATAATAATTGTATTATTTGAATTACTTGCGAGAACAAACATTTTAAAAGAAATGGTACATATACAATACAAAAAGGCAAGTAATTCAGGATGAGCGAATGGGCATTGAAAAGCCAGACACAGGGTGCTCAACTCATCCTTATTACAAAAAAATGTGATGGAACAAGCTGACACCAAAAATAATTAACATACAAAGAGTATTACATACAAGAAGTTCAGAGAACAAAGACATGTGTATATAAAAAATAAATAATGATAAATAGACCAGTAGCCCATATACAGAGGCCAAAAAAAAAAAAAAACTATAAAAATGAAACTTGGGTAATAAAAGGCTAATAAAAGAGCAATTAGTATGTATGATTTCATATAAAAAAGATAAAATCTGATTTGAAAGATAGCAATGTTTTGAGCCTCTTGAAGAAAAGGAACACCATTCCACAAGCGTGGAAGAGCCACAAACAAGAATTAAAGAAAGAGGAGGAAGTTGGCAGTTACATGCCAAAGTCTGGAACCGTTTATTTCTACTTCTTTGCCACAGTGGACTAAAAGTTTCAGGTTAAAAAAATCATTCAAGCTTGGTATACCAAAGACCAACCTTTGGAACTTTGAAAAACATCCTCAAGTTTCATCAACTGCAGTTCAGTAAGCCTTTCTGTATAGTTCGGTCTACTCCCATCACCACTGGGAATTTCCTATAAAAGGAAACACGGGTGGATTTTCCTCTGAACTCTCTCCAATCTATTTTCAATTATGCATTCTTTGAAAAGGGGCCCGACACAGGACACAGTATACAACCGAGGTAAAGAGTAGAGAGATTTATAGAGATTGAAGCAGTGCAGCAGGGAAGGACGTCATTTTTGTGCATATAATGATAAACCAGAAAGCTTATACCGGTGGTCGGTCTATCTGTCACTGTGTCTGTCTGTTTGACCGCTTTTAATTTGGGCCGCCGAGATACTAGTGGGGACCACTGTAGCAATCCACTGTGCGTGTGTATATGTATGTGTGGGTGTATGTATTTGTACGTAAATGTAAGTTTTTAAAAATGGCATTATTTTTTTGTTTTTTAATTTGACCTCAATGAAAAGGTTGAAGTTCAATTGAACCAAACGTATTGTTAATAGTGCACCAAGGGATCCCCTTCATGTTGATGAGGTACAAAGGTCAATACATGCCAAGGTCAAGGTCATGGAGCGGCCCACAGCTAAATTCTTTGAATATAGTCAGCGTGAAAGCCGAGAACTGTGAAAATTTAGTTTTGTCGCGGAGAGCCGAGGGTCGCGCTTTCCGAAAACTTGGTGGGTGGGTTTGAAACACACTCTTCTATCGAGGTTCCTTAATTGTTGGCAGCTTTCCCCAGAATTCCAATGGACCTGTGTGCATGATGGGAAGGACTTCTGAACTGCTGTTGAATAAAGCCATGGTCCATTGATAATCGTTTGGCAAGTGATACCCATTGGGCAAGAGTTCCATAGTACCCCTACCTACGGATTCTGCAACCTCATCCTGTGGTTTATTCCTCCAAGGCTGCAGAATTTATAGGGGAGGGGACCATGTGGAACTCTTTACAAAATTGTAATTTGGAAAATGATTATTTTATAATTTCACAATTAAACATCAACAGGTATTGAAAGTAGAATGTGCCCATTTGTCTAGGATTAAATTAAAGGAAATATGTCATGATTCTGAATATTGGAAATTTGGTATGGTGGAAGCTTAAGTAACGTAGATTAATATAAATCAAAATAAGTTGACAATTGTCCACATTGTGAGTATTTTGCCCTATTTAATTTCCGCCCAATAGCTTATCGAAAAACGATTCGGACAAATCCACATCGCAGGAGCAGAATGGTGGACGTCAAAGTGATGACCAGCCATAATTTACGTCGTTGTGACCAATCATATCGCAGTGTTGCCACTTTCCTCTAACTGCGATCGATGTGTTTTTATTCATAAATAATTAAAACACACGGAAATGAAACAAAATATGTCATTCTGTAACTTATTGTCACATTTTATTATACTTCATTAACGAATCATATTACTGTTTCAGCAATAACAATTCGAGTCAACACGATGTTTTGGTCATAACTTGACGTCACGAGGAGAGCAAAATTGGGGGTGCTTTTGATCAATGAAGCCGTGGCGAAAATCCGCCCGTTTTCTTCGTATGTCAAAAAAGCAAAAATTAAATAAATGCCATATTTTGTTAACTTTTACATGCAAATTGTATTATTTTTTCGGAATTTATGATGTATGTTACATATATGTTATGAATGCAAAGTCAAACTGAGCTTGAAAAAATCGACATATTTCCTTTAACACTATTGCAGGAAACTAGAATTTAAAGTACTCGGGGCATAAAAACTTTAGGCCAAGCAAACTTCCTTCTATGGGTAGGTTTCATGTTGCTGGACTATTTCATATTCAGTAATCCGCAGCTGTCATTAGTTGTTACGGCCCATTTTGGCAAGATTCCAACGTGTACCTACCACACAGTCCTTGTAAACCATATTTTGAAAAAAGTCTTGGCAGGTGTGCCTCTGACCAATAATAGAAAACAACGTTCACAAAAAAAGGATTTTATTTGTGCTGCGACAAAACTCTTCAAACATGGTCACTTTTTCACAAAGTAGATTGAATATTCTAGTTTCCATTCAAAGAAAACTTGTAAAAAAAGATGTTTATTCATGGACCAGTAGGTATCAAGGCTTCTACAGTCTGTGAATGGCTTCCAAATTTTTCAAAATTATAAATGGTTCAAATTCACTGAAAGAATGGAAAAAAAAGATGAACGAAGTATTTTCCAATCTTGACTTGTGCGATTGTGGCGTGAAAATTTAGGGTGAGGGCATGCACAGGAAACTAATAATAAGTTTGCTTGGCCTTAAGGGTAGTTTCAACCCTAGTGCTTTTGTTTTCACACAAATTTCGGATTTTTGCACATTTTAACATCAAAACCTGTGTTCTATCGGTACCAACAAAGTTTATCCACCTGCAGACCATCCAGAGAGCTGGATTTTTTGCCGATTTAAAAACAACTATTTGACCATTTAAAGTCACACAAACCGCATGGTCTGAACGGCGGGGAATTTAAGCACATGTAACGCCGTCAGTCGCTAGGCGCTAGCATCGACGTCGCGCGGTGAATTTTTACTGCAAGTATGAAGCGTGGCGCGTGTTTATGTACTTTTTCGCGAACGCATCTGGAAAAAACGAAAAAAAATAGTTGAAATGTAAACAAAGGCTCATTAGACAGATGAAATTTTCAATTTCTTCTGAGTTCTGGTTAGAGACAAGGATGTTTGATCAATAGTCATAAAGATTGTATTTTACCATCACTGCACAACATAGTCAATTGTGGTGAAGTTCAAAGGCATAAAGTATTTGAACAGAGAAGCTTGAAATGGTGGAAAGTACCTTTTATACTTAACACGGATTTTTCCTCAAGTTCAATTTTCGCAAATTGGGCAAAATTTTCAGACAGATAAACTCAAAAATCCGAGGCAAAGGTAAGGTTTTACTTTCCTACGATAGCAGTTCGTCTTCTCTAGGGACGGTTTCTACAATTTTTTCATTTCTCGATTTCAACTAAAGAGATTCTCCATATATACTCAAAATTTGGAAAAGAAAGATAAAAAATACACTGTTTTTTACATTTCCCTTATATTTCGAAAAGTAAGCTCTATTTTAAGAAGAATGAAAAACAACCGTCCCTAGACAATTTGTAGGTTTCTAAAAAATAACATAGAAATCATGAAAATTCAAATTGTTTTTTTATGCTGTCTGTGAAAAAATTTTGGGCAAAATCATGTTTTTTTAGTATTTTTCTCAAAATACGGAAGTTTAACATTAATTGATGCACCATCGGTGCATCCCAATTTTTTTCTTAGAAAGGTTACTTTTACATACAATAATCAAATATTTGCAAAAGTTACAAACCAAAATAGATACCAGGACGGAAAGAAGAACTCGGGTGGGACACTGTCCTTAAATTAAACTTAATGTTGTACATTCATTTCTATAGACTATGGACATGACCTTCTATGCTGTTGTTTTGTTGTCCCCATCGGGGGGCTGGGGGCTAGGGGAAAACCAAGTGTAAATTCATAATAGAATTATACAATTCTATAACCGTCGATCCCACAAGTAAAATGTCACCTCATTTCCTTTCCTAATTAGTGACCAAAATAATGGATACACATAGAATTCAGCAAACAATGGAGCTAAAGATATTCAACAATCGGCCCAGTATGGGTGGAGAAAAAACCCGTGGATCTTTTCAACTGCTTGGGCAATATAACAATGACTCTGCACCCTGGGGCGATTGTTGAATATCTGATGATATCACTTCTGCTGTCAGAAATATTAAATTTAGTTGTAAAAATGAAATACATTTGGTTAAAAGTGACTCATTGTTTACTTGATGTGTACAGAGTCCAAACCTTGGCAATACTGAACCAAAGCAGCCAAACTACTGGCGTATTTCGTGGTAACACTCTTCTGGACAATAGAATGCTTTCGCAAGGCAATGTCTGTCGCACCGATGAACCCAGACGTTCTTCTGAACTTAGCGCCGAGTTTTAATCAACCTACAGTACTTTTCAGATGCACTTTTTCTCACACCAAAAAAATCCCTTCTGGATACAAGTCATCGTGACCAAAACGCTTGGCTGCAACATTTACATTGGGGGAGGAGATTTACACACGCTGGGGAAAATAGCTGATCTACCTCCACACCTTCAGAACCATCCTTGGACTTGAACCCGACATTCCACCCGCCGAGGCCCCCCCTGCGAGAAGAAGGAGACGAGAAAAGGGAACGCCCAACACCACCAATGCAAACACTTATACATTAGGTACAGAAGGTTCTACTGATAATAGTGTTTGATGGGCTTTATTACATGACCGAAGGGGCCATCAAAAGAAAAACGGAATCACATTCGAGGCGATCTTCAAAATTGGAGGTCCCCCAGGGACAGGGCACAAGGTTTTTCCGATTCCACCGCGTCTTTTGAAACCTAAGAAAGGTGGCTCATTGTTGTACTTTTAAAGATATTAAAAAACAGATTTATAATAAAAAAGATAAAAAAAATAAAAAAAATAAAAAAGTGTTTTGTTTTTTATAATTATGACTTTGTCAAACTCTCGATTTTGCTGTCCAAGAACATTGTGGACAAGGTGTGCTTGGTCTTTGAATCAATGCTCAATCTGATTTCCAATGACACAATTTTGCAAATTGGCCCAGTGATTGATTATTTGATATTTCAACAGCCTTTAAAGGACAACACTGTGCCCCTTGGATCCTAAGCCATTGAAGTCTTCTGTTAATTGTTATAGATTAAACAGATCATTCCTTAATTGCAGTTGCCAGCGTTAATATTTGGAGAATAAAAGATAGGATTCCTGTTTTGCTATCCACTATCGTGTCATAATGGACGGCAGTTCATTATTATTTCTATAGAGTGGATTGCCGGTTGCATCAGCTTCAACTTTTCAAAATTTTGGGGCTGCCATCCAGTAGGACTTATATTGCTCTGGCCCAAAACACAAATCTTTTATTCAAATTTTATTTGTTTAGAAGTTTTAAATCACCAAAATAGTTCTGATTTGGATTACACTACAACTTTAAAAGACAAAAATTATTCACCATTCTTAAACAGCTGTGAAAATGTAAAGCAATTTCATTGGTTGATGCCTGGGTTCCAATTCGTTTAATTGAACCCAGGTAGTAAGCGCTGCGTATTGATGTTATTGTTTAGGTTGAAGCCGCTCGCGTGCATACTGCGTTGTCGTCGCGCGCGCTGCAAAGTTGCGTCTCGTTTGCGTATGATCGTTGCGTCAACGGGTTGTTCGAATTGGTGTCACTGGTGGTGGCGTCCTTGCTTGTTGTATTAAGGGCAGTGGCAACCTTGAGCTTCCGAGTATCTAGTTTGGTTTGTAACTCGCAATTTTGATAGTGTTCCGTAAAAGTATACATTTATAGAAAGAAATTGGAACGATAAACCGATGATGGCATTCAGATTAATGTAAAACTTTCCGTATTGTGAGAAAAATACTAAAAAACATGATTTGCCCCAAAGGTTCAACAGCATAACAAAAAACAATTTGAATTTTCATGATTTCTTATGTTATTGTTTAGAAACAAAGGACAAATTGGTCTAGGGACGGTTTTTTCATTTTTGAAAAATAGAGCTACTTTTCGAAATATAAGGGACAAAATGTCAAAAAAGTGGAGTGATTTTTACCTTTCTTTTCCAAAATTGAGTATATATTGGAAAATAATATCTAGTTAGGGAAATGCGAAAAACATTGAAAAATTGAGAAAACCGTCCTAGAGAAGACCGACGATTGCTATCGTAGGAAGTTAAACTTTGCCTTTACTTCGGTACTTTTGGAGTTAGTTATCTTGTCTGAAAATTTACCAAATTGTGCGAAAATTTTGAACATTGAGAAAATCCGGGTTGATGTTTTAGTAAAAAAAGTGAATTTTGCACGCCCATTGTTTTTAAAGCTGTCTCTTTCTCCAATAATTATCTTGAACTTCAAATTGATGTATGTGTGAAAGGAATGAAAATACATCTTATGCACTATGGAATCAAACATAATTTTCTCTCTAACGCCAGAAATCAGAAGAAATTGAAATTGCGTCTGCGTCTAAATTAGCGCTTTTGGTTACATTTAAATATTATTTTTTTCGTTTTTCCAAGATGCGTCGCGCAAACGTACATTTAAACACGCGCAACGCCTCATTACGCAGTAAAAATTACCGCGCGACGCGATGTTGCGCCTGACGGCGTGTAAGGTGCTTAAGGTTCACCGCCGTTAAGACCATGTGGATTTTTGTGACTTAATGGTCAAATAGCTGCTTTAAATCGGCAAAAAAATAAAACTCGGGATTGTCTGCTGGATAACCTTTGTGGTTACGTAGTAGTGAAAAGGTTGATGTTTAAAATTGGTGAAAAAATCAGAAATTCAAGTAAAAACAAAAGCACTAGGGATGACACTGCCCTTTAAAAGCCGTAAAACATCGCCGAAATTGAAGTAAAGAGACATTAAATGATAAAGTTGTTTACGAATGAGAAAAAAGGTTGATTTGGGAACCGGTACTCTCTTACGACGAATTGAACCCGGCGACCACCATTATTTTTGAGTGGAAGAACTCGGCCTCCGGCCTCGTTCTTCACTTACAAAATAATGGTATCGCCTGGGTTCAATTCATTGTAAAGAGAGTACGGTTCCCAAAATCTACCTGTATCTCTAATAACAAAAATGAAAGCAGTCCGTATGGGATCAGAGGGGTTTTTGAATAAATCCCATGATGCATTGCAATGTGCCTATACCGTACTGTACTAAAACACAGGTCAGTACTTAGGGATAAAAAAGTGTTCCAAAAAGTTAAGAACCACAAGACATTTATAAAATGCAAAACATGCCCTAAATAATAATGCTTGTGGGGTGAGCAGTTAAGTCAGGATTTTATGTGTTGTGGGATCACATGGACTAGTGAAGTGAAATTCCCAAACTGGTGCATTGGGGATGACTCAATACCCTATGGCATTACCCATTAGGTCTAGTACCCTATGCTCAAGTCTTCAAACAGGGGAGTAGGATTGGAAGTAACCCATGGTTGTAAGCATGTGGAAAATCTACACACCCTCTATGGAAAGATTCAACTTTAGTTTCCACAGGGGGAGGATTTTAGATTAAGAATGGAATAGCCAAGTGTGAGACTTCATTTGAAAATATACCACACGTCAGTTTGAAGGGTTAGCCAAATTGTGGACTTCATTGGAAATATCCAACCTCATTGGGAAGATTTGGGATGTAAGCATGGATATCTAATTTGCTATGTAGAGCAGTTAGAATAAGACTTGGTCAACTGGCTCACGGCTAACTTTGGTACGAACCACTGATCACATTGACCACAACACAAATCCTACGGCATATCATAATACGAAACAGATGTATGAGTCAAGGCTTGAACCAGTAACAGTGGTACTAACGTGTACTAACATCATGAATAGAAGAGCAAATGGGGTAATCCTCAAACCCAAAATTTGTACCGAAATTACCATCCTTTTTTGTTTCCACACAATGCACCAACGATGTACGAGTTGAGTTCGATAGTAGATATGCATCACTCATGCACACTCGCGCTTGAGATCGCCTCCTTTAACTACGCGCACATTTTGTGGTGCAAAAAGTACAAGGCAATCAAAGAGTACGCTTACTGGTAAAAAGTTATGTACAGCAACGGTTGCACATATTACAGAACAAAATGACCGTATGACACAAAAACCATAGAATATGCGCTATTTTTTTATCTCATACTCGTTACATGGTTGGTGGCATTGTGGATAGGAATTTCGGTTAAAATGATTCGTAGGAAAACCAGGATCCACATATTTGCTGCAATCCGGGGGCTTACTCATGTTGGACTCATGAGCATTCCAAACAGTTGTGATTTAATTTGCAAATAATAGATTTGTGGTGGAGGTTTTGAGGCAGGATTTGTTCACAACTGTCATGAAAGGTATGACTGAGTTAGATTTAGTCGTGTCATTTAGATGTGAATCCCGCCCACAACATAAAGCACAGCGTTTGAGAGTCTCATATTATAGAAAACCAGAATAATACAAAAGATCTCAACGGCGACACACTTTGACAACTATTAGATTATTTATTCACTAACTTCATCCTGTGTAAATTAATTTTACAAAAATTTCATTGCCGGTCAATGGGATTTCTTAAAAATATAGTTAACAGTCTCTCTATGGAAAATGGGCATGTAGAGGGCGCTATAAATACAATCATAAATTGTAAACCTATATGGCAAGATTCACGAAATGGATTTCTTCTGATTTTTGCCGAGGGTGGTAAGAGCTCTGTGCACAGGACGTCGCAGGGTTAGCAGGGGACCCCCCAAATTCCACAAAAGCGACAAAAAGGCCACTTTTTGCTGATTTTTTGATAAAAAAGTCCAAAATTAGAACAAAATGCACAGCAAAGTCCCACTTTTGTGATAAAATGTTCAAAATCCAAAAGGACCATTTTATGGGGGTTAGGTCAAACTTTTATCAAAAAGTCCACTTTTTTCAAAAAAGGTCCACTTTTCGAAGCCCGCAACCCCTCAAATAAATCCTGCGTAAGGGCCTGCTCTTTGCATGTTCCTACTTATATCAGTTGTCAATATTGTGTCCCCACTGCTTAAAAAATACAATTGCCTAAAAATAACAGAGACAATTTGCATGGGGCTCAAACAGCTGTGAAAGAAGTTACCATCAATGAAATTCATGGACATAAACTCCTACAGGCAGGCCCGTACGCAGGGGGTGCGCGGGTTGCGTTCGTCAACCCCCCAAATTCCCATACAGGGGAAAAAGGTCCACTTTTTGCCAATTTTTTGATAAAAAGATCCCAAATTAAGAGAAATATGACGAAAAAGTCCACTTTTGGTGATAGAGATGGTTCAAAACGTCCAAAATGTGTCATTTTAGGGTGCTAGGTCCATTTTTTCCCAAAAAAGTCCCCTTTTTCGAAGACCCCCCGCCCCCCGTAAAAAAATCCGGCATACGGCCCTGCCTACAGGTGTGTGAGTTGTACTTTTGGAAGAATGTTTTAATTTGGTCTCCTCGCATGGACGAACAATCAGAGGTGATCAAGATTTGTTGTACACTTTGATAGCTGCAACAGTGCAGTTTTCCATGCCTTAGGACATTTTATCAACGTTTTGGCAAACTTTGTATCCCTTATCCAGCATGGAAACATGCATATGTTAAGGCTTTCGTCCAACAGTTGACAGACTAGGCTAATGTGATGATGATGAAAGTTCAAACTCGGAACTCAGAAACAAAGCATGCTTCCAATCTTAAGGCTCATGATCATTTCTCAATAGGGAAACAAAGTTTTCTATTTTGAGTAGACGAGTCATGTGGTTAAATGATGTAGCCCATGCTAGATGAAAAGCACTTCCAAGAAAATGGCAATACATCACATACAGTTTCTTGGAGATACTCGTTTAGAAAGGTCACTTAATTCCGTGAGCTCAGCTACTCCATAAAGCTGATAGTCGTGTCGCCCCGCAATTCTTTTCTGAAAATGCGTCTAATACTCTTTGCAAAGAGTTGCTGCTGCTGGCTTTCAACCCCGGCTCAATGTATTTCCCTTGTGCGTTGTTGTGGTTTTTTGTTGGGGTTTAAAATTTTTAAAAAAAGAAAAAGAATTATGACGAAGTAATAAAGTTCAATTGCCACTCTCTCTTCAGGTACGCGGCCACCCTTCTTTTTTTTTTGCCATCAAAAGAAATGATATTATGTGTGTGATCAAAAAGGGCTTTTCCAATTACCATTAATTCAACAATTACTGAATAAAATAGCAGATTTATTCATCCAAATGTTGTGAACCTTTCAATTTCCAGATTGCTATATATTGTTACTACTCTACTACTGGTGATATTGATAGTGAAAGTTACAAACCAACCTCAGACCACCAGCATTTTATTTATTTTCTAAACAGCACAAAGTTGATCATTTTAAGAAAGTTTTTACCTTTGATAACCCTTGTTGTTATCATTTTGGGAAATTAAGTTGTAAAGCACCTATTGCTCAATTGTTCACAGCGGCTGACACAATTTCCAGATTCCTTCAGCATCTGTTGACATTCCCATATACTGTCTACGGTGGAAATTTCCTGTGTAACAGATATTTTCGTGATTTTAAGTTTGCCGAATGCGTGAGAATTTAATTTCAACAGATTGACATCAATACAATGCAAATCTAGGGATGAAGGTGGTTAGCCTGTTTTTGGAAAACAGTTCTATTTTAGGCTCTATTATTTATTGCTTGGTTCCCTTCAATGGCAAGTTGTGAATCCCTATTTTAATATCTGCACCCTTCTTCTTGGCTTTACAATGTTTTTTCAACACAATGCTAAACATACTAGTCCATGAATAGGGTACATGTACTTTTTAGTCAGTGTTTAATTTTTTTATTTGTATTTCACACGAGAAAAATAAGTATGATTTTGAAGTACTTGTATTCTACCAGACCGTTGTTCAAAAGGAGTTTGTTATACGATCATTTTACAATGTCCATGAGTTATGGAGTAAAACTTGAAACAGCGAATTGTGTGTGATTGGTGTTTTTTCAATGTTAATGGTGTTCATTTTCTCAGTACAAAAAGGTAATGACCAACCCTTTGCATCAACCCTTGGGACCATGGGGCCCGGATGTGTCAAATTCGTATACGATCTTCTATTCCGGCTAGGGGTATCATCTTCATTAAGAGTAATACCTCCGCCATGGAAATGACCAAAACTGTTGGCAAATGACCTTGAGGTGTCTTATTCCGTACACAAGCAAACTTTGGTGATATCTTTGGTTGTTTTAAAAGTATATTTTGTATTTATGTTTTGAAAACAGGTCCCTTATAACTATTTGGCATATTTTCACAAAAACTGGCTCTGTTATGAGTATGTTTTACTACAAAATGATCTCGTTTGGGTATATTTTCACTGAAAACTGTCCCATTCGGATCACTCTCAGGCCTTGGTACCCACAAAACCTTGATAACCCTCTGGGGACTTTATATCAAATGGATTTGTCGTAAATTTAATTTTAATCCATTCTGATGATTTGTGGTATAGATAATCCATGAGCTAGATCCTTTTCATTAAAATAACAGGCTTAGCAATACATCACACGCCAAGGTGCTATTTTTCGAATCGTCATATGTCCCTTATGTGCCTTTAGAGGGAGGACAAAGAACTAAGTCGGGTCCTTGCGTGGCGGGTGCTGCTTTTAGACCGGCAATCTATTTTTGAGAGAAGACATTTTATCAAATGGGGGTTGGTACATTTTTGGTTGACACCCCACACCTTTGTCCTGTCCCAGTTGAATTTAGAGCAGCTTGACGGAATAAGTACCAGTATCACAGCCACTTATTCCCATCAAGGCTGCTGAATTCGACTGGGAGCATGCAAAAGTAGGTGCAGTAAATGTACCAACCCCCCTTCAAAATGGCCTGATGACTTCCGAAAAATTAATAGAAAGCATTTTTTAAAAACTTGATGTAAGGCCTGGGCAATTTTCTTGATGACCAGTGACAGTGTCATGTCATCCGTATTACCTGTGCGACCAAGTGTCAATGTATTACCATGAAAGAGACTCGTATAAGATCATTTAGCTTGCTGCATTGCAAAATATATGCAGTGGGTACCTGGAGTGCAAATGTTAGGTTGACTGTTTTATTGTGCATTGCCGATTACCTTCACACCTAATAAAAAAGAACCACTTACCCAAGTCTTATATGGTGAGTGACCTCTAATGACCCATATATGAGTTTTGACCCATTTTTTTTCAAAATCTATAAAACACTTCTGCAAATAAAATGCTATGACAAACTTAAAGAACCACTGGTCCGGGACACTTCTGGATATGCACAGAATGACCCCATCTGACCTGTTGACCTCTAATGACCCTATGTGACCGTTGACACCATTTGGTCAAAATATATAATTTCTGCAAATAAGGTACTGTGACCACCAAACATTCTCAAAGCAACTGGTACAAGACTCATGTGGGCAGTACAGAGTGTGACCTCTAATGACCCTAAACGACCTTTGACCCATGTTATTAAATAAAACCTATGTAGTTTTCTGCAAATACAGTACTATGACCATCAAACTGGTTCAAATAGAACTGCGAGCCTCATATTGGGTGTATACAGATTGGCCTCTAATGACCCTACTTGACCTTTTCCCCCATTTTGTCAAAATATATAAAACATTTCAAATTAAGTTGTATAGCCACCAAACTTGCTCAAAAGACCCAACTGGCCCAAGGCTCTTGGCTATATGCCATTTGACCTCTAACAATCCTACATGACCCATTTCGTCAAATCTATAAAACACTTTCTTCCACAAAAAAAATGCTACAACAACCTAACTTAAATCAACCAATGCTCAGGACTCATATAGGATATTCACAGATTGACCTCTACTGATGCGTATGTGACATTTGATCCCATTTTGTCAAAATATACAAAACATTTGAAACAAAGCCATATAGCCACCAACCTTGCTCAAGAGAATCACTGGCCCAAAACTCATGGGCCATATGCCAATTGACCTGTAATGACCCTGCATGACCTTTGAACCCATTTTGTCAAAATCTATATAAAACACTACTCTGCAAATAAAATGCTACAACAACCTTACTTAAAACAACCACTGGTTCAGGACCCATATAGGGTTTACACACATCGCCCTCTACTAACCATTGACCCCATTTTGTCAAAATCTATACACTTTGCAAATGAAGTGCTGTGACCACCAAACTCAAAACCCACCATTGGCACAAGATTTGTGGTGTACACAGATTTACCTCTAATGACCCCCAACCTGACCTTTGACCCCATTTTATTTTTTTTAGGTGAAGTTAATAAACCCAAAATTTGCTCAAAAGAACCCCTGTCCCAACACTCATAGGCATATGCCATCGACTGACCTTTCATGAACCCTACATGAATTTTGACTCCCATTTTGTCAAAATCTAAAACACTCTTCTGCAATTAAAATGCTATGGGTACTAAAACAATCGCTGGTCCAGGACTTATATGGGGTATGCAGGAGTAACATGGGGTATACACAGATTGATCTCAAATGACCTCTATGTGACATTTGAATTGACCCTAATTTGTCAAAATCTATACACTTCTGCAAATGCTGTGACCATCAACTTTAATCAAAAGAACCACTAGCCCAAGACTCAAGGGGTATGCTGTTTTTAAAACCTTTAATGACCCTACAAGACCTTGATTCATTTTGTTCAAATCTATAATAAGGTGTTCTGCAAATAGCGTGCTATGACCATTGTTCAAAAAGAACTTGGATGACGCTCATATGGAGTGTACACAGATTGACCTTTAATGATCCTTAAAAACAATCGCCCTGACCTGACCTTCACCTCATCTGGTGAAAATATAACATTTCTTTTGCAAGTAAAGTAATATAACCACCAAACTGTCATAATAACCACTGGCCCGAGACAAATGGGGTTATATTTCTATGGTTTCAGTACTTCAATTCTCGACTTGGCAAGCTAGTTCAGAATAACACTAACCCCGTGATGGACCATCTTCAATCACAAGGTAGCAGACACCCTTCCATCCAGACTGGACCTTTCACTATAGGGGAGCGTCAAATCTGCCTGAAGCAGAGAAGAAGAACTGAACACCACCAAGACACCTGCATGTATCGACAACATCCTGCAGTAATCTGGAGGAGGAGAATCTGCAATTTTCATGACATCAACTGTTAGATTTAGAAGTTTGTACCCAGGGTTTGTAACACCTACATGGGAAAAAAACAAGCTTGCCCTTTTCAATCACTCCACCAAATGAAAGGCGACCTCTACAAACAACCCCAAAACTACAGAGGAATCACACTGAGGTCACGACTGGGACTCTAAGATCGCAAATTCATACTGCTCAACAGACCACTCTCAAATAGATCATATTCCAGACGGAACCAGAAAGGTTTTCGCAAAGGTAGTTCAACATACCCCCGATACTTGCATCAGAAAGATATAGAAGAGTTGAGAAATTCCAAGAAGGGAAGAAAAGGGCTTCAATTGTGTTTGTGGACTTCTCCGAGGCTTTCTTTTGACAGTGTCAATAGCTAGGGATGTAATGCGCATATTCTCATCAACTAGGGGTTGAACCAGATGAGCCTGTCAAAGCAAACTGCAAAGTATATTGATTAGCCCATCTTAGTTGTGCAGAACCATAGCTGGCCCACAAAGGAGTTGCCTAACAACTATACTGGAATCTTCCAAGGAGGTACTCTTGCTCCCTATCTCTTCGTAATCGTGGTTGATTGACATCCTCAGACAGAGTCTTGACCATGCATGAAGACAAAGGACTACTCTTCAACCTCAAGCGTTCTAGACGTATACCATTTAAAGTCACTTCACAGACCTTGACTACGCAAGATAGGGGACCGTAGTGCATAGAACCCATCCAATGTGTGCACTTTACGGAATAAAAGTGTTGAATTTTTTGGCACACAAGTACTTGCGCCTGCCGATCAAAAAAAAATTGAGGATAGAAGCACTTGGGGACACCCCCTTTTCAGGCCGCCATCTTGGATTTCAGGTGGATGCCCGTTCGAGAATCTATTTTCCTAAATATCTTGGAAAATAAAATAGCTAGAAGTTCATTTCCAAAGGCTATACCCACATTTGTGGGGGTAAATTGAATCTTATAGACTAATTTTAAGAGTTCAGGTGGCAGCCTCTTGGAAAATTCAAAATGGCCGCAATCCGCGACATACTTTAATGATAACCTACGCATGCTAGGAAGTGAAGCTGCCCAGTCACTTTGTTTCCTTCATCAAGCTCAAGATCAAGGAATAAGTGAACAATGCTGAAAAATAATGCCGAGATGCGAAATATTCCTGCGCGAAATTACGCTCTTATGTAGTATTTGCAAGGGACCAGAGTCATGCAATCCACTGCGAGATCTGCTTGGTAGTTATGGCATATGATGTATTTGTTATTAACTTGAGAAATGTCCCTTTACATGGTTCAAAATCCGCCTTGAATATTAATTGATTTGCAGGGTATTCTAGTCAAATCTACTGGAAAAATCTGGTTATAAATTTGAACCAGAATAGGTCAAGTTTGACAAAAATTTGGTCAAATTTATAAGGAATTTGCCACAGTCAAAGGTGACGAGGCATTTTAAGAGGGTTTATTTTAAAGCGAAAACCAAAAGAGGGGTCAGTTCCACTTTACTGAACAAAAATAGAGAAGGAAAAATGAAAAATGCGTTTAAAGCTGCCATAAAATGTCCAGTGGCGTTATTTTGGGGTGCTTCGGGGCGCTCCGCGCTTCCCCCGGGATTTATGCCAAAACATGCAAAAACAGACTATTTTCGTCTATTAGAGGTCCTTACGCCACATGGATACTTTCAAAAGCCATGTCAGGATACACCGGTGATGTCTTGAATTAAAAAAAAGAAAAAAAAACGAAAACAAAAAGGCAAAAAACTGATGATGGGCTTTTTGTTTGTTGTTTGGTTTAGGAAGTTGACCAAAGGGAGCAATTTGATATGCAAAATGTTATACAATGTAGTGAACAGGAGGAGAGTTTTGAGGATACAATTTCTCTTAATTTCACGGAATCGGTTGCAGACAACCCCTACCGAGAACGTTTCGACGGCTTATTGAACAAACAAGTACAAAAACCGCAAACTTGTTGAACTTGCCCTGCTTGCCAAAACACCATGCTTTGACTTTTTGTCGTGCACGACAGAAAGTACTAAATCATCACCTTACTATATAAAGACGGCGTATTCAGCTTATTCATTTCAGGTGTGATCTAATACATTGGTAAGCATTCCAAATATGCAAAAAACTGGGGTTCGACAAAAATTGGGGGTGCTTCTTTCTGGAAATCTCCTCATGTCTCTTTAAACATAAAACTGATGACTTGAATACTGGAAGAGTTCAAACTAGGGAGGAAGGTGGTTAGCCTGTTTGGAAAACAGTTCTATTTTAGGTCTCTATTATTTATTGCTTGGTTCCCTTCAATGGCAAAGTTGTGAATCCCTATTTTAATATCTGCACCCTTCTTCTTGGAGGTAATGTTTTTCAAACAAAATGGCTACATACTAGTCCATGAAATATGGTACATTTATCTTTTTATGTTCAGTGTTTTAATTTTTGTATTTTACACGAGAAAAATAAGTATGATTTTGAAGTACTTGTATTCTACCAGACGGTGTTCAAAAGGAGTTTGTTATACGATCATTTTACAATGTCCATGAAATTATGGATTAAAACCTTGAAACAGAGAATTGTGTGTGATTGGTGTTTTTCATGTTAATGTTTGTTCATTTTCTCAGTACAAAAAGGTAAGGACCAACCCTTTGCATCAACCCTTTGTCAAATTCGCAATACGATCCTCTAGTCCCGCTAGGGGTATCATATTCATTTAAGAGTATAACTCCTCCATTGAAATGAACCAAAACATGTTGGCAAAATGACCCTGAGGTGTCTTACTCCGTACACAAGCAAACTTTGTGTGATATTGCCTTGGTTGTTTTTAAGAGTATATTTTGTATTTATCTTTTGAAAACTGGTCCCATTATAACTATAGTATTCATTTTGAAGAACTGCTGGAGAAACTTCAGGCTTGGTTATTGGTAATCCGCAGATGCGCATAAGTGGTGTAGTTTATTGCAGGCATTCAGCTTGTCCTTGCATTGACAGGAAGAGGGCCTGACACATGGTTTCAGTACTTCAATTCTCTACTTGGCAAGCTAGTTCAGAATAACGCTAACCTTGATGAACCGTTCTTCATTCACAAAGTAGCAGACACCCTTCCCATCCAGACTGGAACTTTCACTATAGAGGAGCTTCAAATCTGCCTGAAGAAACTGAACAACACCAAGACACCTGGTCTTGACAACATTCCTGCAGTAATCTGGAAGAATCCGCAATTTCATGATCAACTGTTAGATTAGAATTTTGTAACCCCGGGTTTGTAACACATACATGGGAAACAAACCAGCTGCCTTTTCAACATCACTCCTACCAAATGAAAGGCGACCTCCAACAACCCCAAACTACAGAGGAATCACACTGATGTCACTACTGGCCTCTAAGATCGACAAATCCATACTGCTCAACAGAACCACTCCTCACATAGATCCTATTCCCAGACGGAACCAGAAAGGTTTTCGCAAAGGCAGATCAACACTACCCCATATACTTGCCTCAGAAGGATCATAGAAGAGTTGAGAAATTCCAAGAGAAAAGCTTCAATTGTGTTTGTAGACTTCTCCGAGGCTTTTGACAGTATCAATAACTAGGGATGTGTAATGCTGCATATTCTCAACACCTACGGTTTGTCCCCGTGAGCCTGTTCAAAGAAATGCCACCGGAATGATAACCCATATAGCTTTGTGCAGACCATAGCTGACCCACAAAGGAGTTCATAACTACACATACCGGATCCTCCAAGGAGGGTACTCTTGCTCCCTATATCTTTGTAATCGCGGTGTACCTCCTCAGACAGAGTCTTGCATCATGAACGATAAAGGACTCACCTTCAAACCCAAGCGTTCTAGACGTATACCATTTAAAGTCAGCATCCACAGACCTTGACTTTGCAGATGATCTAGTTCTAACAGCCGATCTGATAGGTGGTGCACGGGATTCTAACTAACACACTGGGAAAGTGCAGGCAAATAAGTCGGGCCATCTCTTTTGCTAAGAAGACCGTCAATGAGGAAGATAATCATCAACCTATCCGCACAACACGTTAGCGTAACATTTGAAAATAAAAATGGACTCCCGAATTTCAAAGTTCCCCTGTACTAACAGCCCCCCCCCCCTCCGGAGGCAGCGGTCGGAAGATTTTAAACCCATTTATTCGGACAGCAAACAACAAAAAAATTCTTTTTTATTTTTTTTATTTTTTTTATCACTCACAAATTCTACTGTGAGCTGCTTCATTGTACATACCATATTACCACTATAAGTTCGGTTAAACACGGGTGGTAACCACAAAATACCCATCAAAACATACTTCCGTGTTTGTAATAAACAATATTTATGTTTCCAAGCTTTGTGTTAAGAGAGAGAGAACAAAACGATCGATGAAGTCCAATCATGAAAGTTGCGTTTTAGAGCTTACCCCATCCTCCATTCCTCCGCTCCGAGCCCGCTCTGATGTACATCGTAATTTCAGGGATTTATAAAAAGTTAATAGTTTAGGATTGTAGCTGGAAAAACCAAATCAAAAACATAATTCAATTAATCTGAAGATTGATTTAATATTAATTCCGTATATAGATTAATTTTAAATCTTAATATTGATTGGTTCCTTCAATCCAAGGATTATAACTTAAATGTCTGAAATTAGAGTGTAACCGCAAGTTCCTGAAAATATGATACCAATGTACTTTAGAATATGAACTATACCGTCATAGCCACGTGGACCGAATAATGGAATAGGTTATTTCCACCAATAACTCGTGGTGATTCTTAGTCTATGCTTTTTAAAGCAATAAACAGCGCATTTTTTGAAGAGCGACCCCAATGTTCCAAATATTTTGAGATTTTTACACGTTGGCATTGGTAATTGACTAGTAAACAAATACCTGTTGACTGTGTTTTCTTTAGAGCTCAAAATTCTCTAGGTGTCGCAAAAGAAAGAAACATTTTGTAATTTATTAGCGGAGATCTCCGATCTAGTAATTCACTGGAACGGCTGCGGGAGGGAGCGTGGTGCATTCCAATATTAAATAGCCGGGCGAACATTGCGCCTGTACGTGTCTACGCTCAGCCATTTTAGTGTTCCGTCGGTCATGTCAAGTTAAGTTAGAGTAATGTTTTATGATGTGCAAATATTTCATCATGAGCGGACGATAAAATTGGCGTTTCAGCTCCGCCGTAAAATTACAATCGGGATCCCGATTCTAATTACACAATCGTTTCTTTTATGACAAATACGCATTTTTGACTATTGTCGTTTGCAGGCCGTTTACTAGACAATTACCAACACAACCCTGCAAAAATATCTCCCAATTTGCCAACTTGGGGGAGCTCATTCAAAACAGGTCATTATTGCTTTAAGGTGAATATATACTTAAGGGGAAACCAGTGTACCCTTTACTGTGGAATGTATAAAAGTTAACAGTTCACATTAAATAACTAGTGTTACAAAAATAAAGAAATAAACCTAACAATCGTTTATTTTTACTCTTACAGAATCGTTATATTTTGACAAAAGAAAGAAAGGAAGTAGGAATAAATGGTCTCGGTGTTATTAAATAAAACTATGTCAACCCTAGTATATTAGCCCTATAGGTTATAATACATAAAGTCAGTGTTTTTGTTTATTTTGTTTTTTGTTTTGAGATGTTTCCCAAATGACCGCATATCATGCCGGAAGTCATGTAAAGCCATCGCAAAGAAAAAACACTTAAGATTATAATAGGCTTGCTTGCACACGAAGTTGAATCTTGATCGGTTTACCATCAGTTTGGTATCTATATAGATCGAGATTAAACTTTGTGTCTTGCTTGCACTATTTTAATGCATTTCATATCGATTTGGAATGTGAACATAAAATGCATAATTTTGTAATTAAAAGAATTTTAAAAAAATGATTTCTAAGGAGAATTAAAGTCGCCTGCATGGCCCAAAAACTATTCTAAAGAAGAGTAAAGCTGTAGTGTGCACTGTTAAAATGGCCGTAAAAACATCGTTTTAAATGGCAGCTGAGACTCGCAACGTGAAAATAACTGTAAAAAAGGTTTAACTGATAGTGAATCCCAGCTGTCAGGGAAGGAAAAAGCTCCCGTAGGATTATTGTGCTTAAATTGATTTTCTTGCCGTTTGGATTCAATATGGACCAGATTGTCAGGAAAATGATGGGCGTTAAAAATTTTCAGACCACATCCCCCTTCTTCAAGGGGGGGGGGGGGCGTTAGAACAGGGGAAGGAAGTTTGGAAATCCGAGGTAAAAATATGTTTTAATGTACACTGACGTGTTTGCCTCCTTTTAAATAAATGGTAACATGGATAGTTTGTTTAGGCTCCAACCTTTAGTTAAAACGGCAAAGGTCCCTTAATGTCAAGGTCGCCTGGGGTAAATTACATGATGCTCCACTGTTGTTTGACACGGGTGATCTAAAAATGCACCATTTTACAGAATGTGACATGTTGCTGCACAAAGGCCAAACTGTTGGACTATGAAGGGTCTTCATGGTCTATGGGAGTCAAAATGTAGGACTATGGAGGGTCTTCATGACTATGAAAGGTCTTCATGGTCTATGGGAGTCAAAATGTAGGGAATATGGAGGGTTTTTTTTCTTTCATGTACTATGAAAAGGTCTTCTGGTTTGGGAGTCAAAAAGGTCAAAATGTAGAATCAGAAAATGACGGGTCTTCGTTGACTATATGATGAAAGGTGTTTGTGGTCTATGGGAGTCAAAATGTAGGACTCAAGGGTCTTCATGGTCTATGGGAGTCACCAATTCATCCCCTGGATTTTGTAAACGGTGCTTTCACTTTGTGCCATTCAGTGCAATCAGAACCTGACAACCTATAACCTTATTTGAATGTTTCTAACAGCAGGCCCGTGCGGATGGGGGGGGAGGGAGGGATTGGGGTGTTGCATCTACTTTTATGTTTGAAAAAAGTCCATTTTACTCCAGCACCCCCCCCCCATCAAATCTTACTGCCCTGTAAATAAGACGGATATATAAGTGGTGTATATTCTTAATTTTAGATTTACTCTTGTTTTAACTTTTCCCTTTTGAGGAAGGAAGCAGGGAAAAATTTGAACCCCGTCATTTTCGAACAGCTATAGGCCCGATTGAAGCCCAAACAGCCGCCAATTTTAGCATAAAAAACTACGGGGAGAATGCACGCAATTACAAATCCTCCCTTATTGCATTAGCCTATATTGGGTAATGGTGTATTGGACAAACAGGATGAAACAATTAGTCCTGGCATTCAAAGTCTTTCCAAGTTCCTTCCTTGCGGTGTCATTGTATAGACACAATCCTGGCCACCTCTGGTCTTGTGTTGTTGGGTGTGTTATGGGCCATTCTCAAAAACGTCTCAAGCGACCATAGTTACCCACGGAAAAACGCCTCGCCGTCTTCGTTTTCTTCACCCCTGTAAGGATACCAGTGAATCAGTTATAGATAAAGTGTTTAACATTACAGTGGCGCCCCCACCCACCCCTGGAGCTGATCTGCCGGACCAGTGGCGTAACTTCTTTTTGGACCTGGGGAGGGGGGCTGGTTTCTCCCAAATATGAATGACACACGGTTTTGTCAACAAGATCCATTACTAGAACTATTCGCGCGCGCGCAGAGCTAGCTAAAAATTGCCATTAGAACCTAAAATCGTTAAATGTGAATGTAAAATTTTTAAAAAGTAAAAAGTAAAAAACTATAAATTTTACATTTTAAACTATTATGGTAAAATATGAGGTATTTTGAGTCAAAACACAGTGCAGGGCTCCCCATGGGGATGATCGTATGACCATGGACATATATATGAAAATATTGGGGTAGAATCCAACCCCTGGGCGTAATTACGCCACTATGGTCGGAATCACGGGAATCGCGGTTTGTGGTGTGGCAAGGAGCTTGTCACCGGACTCGGAGTTCCGCCGCAACGGTGAAGAATAGGGTACTCCGGGACGGTGATTCATTCGAATCTATTGGTTTCACGTTTTCTCGTGTCGTCTATGGAGCCGGACTATGTTCCAGGGGGAATTATATATCATTTGACGCTATTTCTTCTTTTTATGCCGTGTGGCGAAGAGATATGGTCCCTTGGACTCATAGAGTCCACCTGCAACGGTGAAGCTAAGGCAACCGATTCAGCTGACTCTTCTCGCAACATAAGTTTCACGCTCTATTGCAGTGGTAGTCTATGTGCCCGGACTATGGCTCCAGGAGACTTACATCTCTTTTACATCACCGGTGTGAAGGTAATATAAGTCCGCCAGGGATCAATAGTCCGGGCTCCATGAGACGACAACGGAATAACGCATGAAACGTGTTGCGTGAACAGTCACTGAATCGATGGCCCTATTGTTCACCATTGTTCCAGAACTGTGAGCCCGGAGGATATATCTCCTGCCACACCGGCTCAAAAATACATTGAAGCAATGGACCTCCTGGAAGTCATTCTGGGCTCTGCAATACTAGCATGCGCGAATTAGCTGTTCGCAAAATTTTACCCGCAGAAGATTGTTGTTCAATTTCTTCAGATTTTTGATTGCGTTGAAAAAAATGGATCTAACGGTGAGCGAAGCGAATTGACAAATCGGCAAAATTAGCAATCTTTATTGCCCCTCCACCTCCTCCACCTCAAAATCATGGGTACACACGCTAATTAGGAAAACTATATAGCCCAGGAGCTAGACAACATTTGTAAAACACATCTCAAGTACAAAAGGATTAGTGATAAATAGTAAGACAGATGACAGGGGAACCCCTGAAAGCAATTCTTAGTGCAGCAAATGGTGCCTTACGGAGAGGGGAGGGGGGCAAGACAAAGTTGACAAGGGGTCAAATTTTTACATTGATCCAATCATATTGAAAATATACCAGTTGTTTGTCTAACACAAAGGATCAGGAAAGGTAGTAGTTTGTACTATGCTAAAAACATAAAGGTTTAAGAGTTATAGGCTTTAAAACAGCAAAAATCAATAAAAAGGGTCATTTCAAGTTGTACAGGGGTCCAAATCTTTAGTGCTCCAATTCGGATAAAAATGGTGAAATTATTGGTGGAGCTCATAGGATCAAAATAAGGAAGAGTTTTGAGTGTCTCAAATGCTTGTAAGAAAGGAGGGGAAAACAAGG
This sequence comes from Ophioderma brevispina, assembly GCA_023653785.1. Taxonomy (NCBI): domain Eukaryota; kingdom Metazoa; phylum Echinodermata; class Ophiuroidea; order Amphilepidida; family Ophiodermatidae; genus Ophioderma; species Ophioderma brevispina. The sequence goes on along the minus strand of JAMKCH010076487.1, from coordinate 668 downwards.
TAAACGTAATTGCAGTCAATGGGGGCGGACCTGGTTTCCCCCCTACTTTCGTAAGCAAAGCAATTTGAGAGACACTCAAAACCCTATTCCTGAATTCTGATCCTATGAGCCTCCCACCAATAATTTGCACCATTTTGTAGCCAATTGGAGCAATTAAACGAATGTTGACCTTGTACAACTGAATTGACCACTTTTTATTGATTTTTTTTTGTTTTTAGACTATAACTCTTAAAATTTATGTTTTAGATAGTACAAAACTATACCTTTCCTGACTACTTGGTTAGACAAATAACAGGTCTACTTTCAACATGTGGATAAATTTAAAAATTTGACACCTGTACAAACTTGTATTGACCCCCTCTCCAAGGCCCATTTGGGGCACTTAAGAATTATGTTTCAGGAGTTCCTGTCAGTCTGTCCTCATATTTAATCACTCAAACAAACCTTTTGTACTTGAGATGTGTTACAAATGTCTGTTAGCTACGGTTAAGAGTAAACTTACTGAATATAACAACCATCTGGGATTTGGTGGACAGAGAGAATGATATGAGTGAGTGAATGAATAAATGAGTGAGGTACGGATTAATGTGTGGTGAGGGGGTGGATAATGATGAAGGGATGGTGGATGGGGGGGGGGGGATGGATGAATTGTATCTAAATGAGAAGAA